>PVJX010001814.1:38972-148098 GCA_004027295.1 Dolichotis patagonum | reverse complement strand
CTCTCTTTTTCCTATTTCCCCCTTTTCTTTCTTTCCTTCCTCCCTCCCTCTCTCTTTTTCCTATTTCCCCCCTTTTCTTTCTTTCCTCTCTCTCTCTCTCCATGTCCCCTGTCCTTTTTTTCCTTCTGAATGAAGTTGCGCTTTCAGCAGAGCACAGAATCCTGGGGTCCCGAGAGCCCCAGCCTTGAAGTCCTGCATCCTGACTTCCGTCGTTAACTCTGGGATCCCCATGGCCTCTGTGACACAAAGGACTGCACGGGCAACTCGGGACCCAGAAGTAGAAAGGGCAGCAGGTGCCCACTTGGCTTCTGTCATTCTCACATGCTCACAACCAAGCCCAGCTCTGCGTTTTCCAAGAGCCTGCTGTCCTGCTTCCCTGTCCTTCTGTGTCCCATCCAGGCCCAAACCTGCCAGGCTGGGAGCCTCATGATGCCAGGCTACATCAGCTCCAAGTATACAAGCCGGAGGGGGACTAGAGGGGGAGCTCCAAGCTTCTGTCCAAGGGCAAAATCTTTCCGGTCACAGCTTCAGTGTGCCAACGTTGAAGGAGCCAGAAAATCTGTGGCTAGGGTGAGCTCCGCATATGGTTCTGCCAGATTCCCTCTGGTACCTTCTAGACTTTCTCCACTAATGGCAATGACCCTGTCCAGATAGAAATGGAAAGGAACTTGGATGCCTTATTCTGAAACTAACTTCATTTGAGAAGAAAGAAGGAAAGGAAGGGAAGAGAGAGAAAGGGGCAGAAGGAAACAGAAAATCAAGCACGTTTCTTATGTTTGTGTGGCACTTCAAAACAGCTGCAGCCTTTCACATTAACTGCGCCTCCTTTTACCCTCTGGTCTGTGAAGTTCATAGCGTGGGCATCATTCACCCATTAGACAGATGGAGAAAGCAGGGCTCTGTGCCTTTCCCAGGACACAGCTGAGTCAGTAGTCACATTAACAAGATTGGGAGACCTGCATTGAGCCCTGTGTCCTTTCTACCAAGATCTCAGGGAAAACTGCTGGGAGGGGTCCCGCCCGGGAGGGGTCCCACCCTCTCCCTGTGGGCTCCTTGCCTGGCTGCTTAAGCCTCAGGCTGCCTGTCTCATTGGACAGAGGTATCCCAGCCCCACAGCTCCAGGCCTGCAGAGAAAACACCTGCTCTCTGACTGCCTCCGTCTGGTTTCACGGATGGACGAGTCTCATAAGAAAGAATAAGTCAGCCAAGAAACAGGAAGATGGGGAAGCACATGTCAGAAGGGTGGCAGGCTTCTTCTGCCTGTCCCTTCCCGGTGGGGACAAGGCAGAACAGAAAGGCTACTGACCCTCTGCTGTCCTACGGGACCCCTGCCCCATCGGGGCCTCAGGCCACAGCCAGGCCAGCCAAGAGGACAGAGGGACTGTCCCCAAGAAGGAAGCAGCACGTCAGCTGGAGCTGACACCCTCTTGGCCTGACTCCGGGGGAAATCCATGAGCCTCTCTGAGCCCTGGGTTTGCTCATGACACTGGAGGGACAATGGCAACACAGATGTCACAGAAGGTGCTGAGGATCCAGTGAGACACTGGAAGGAAGGAGCAAGGAGCTGACGCATGGAAACTACAGTACAGCACTGTAGAGTGTATGATAAAACACAGTGTAATGCAATGTGATACAACAGTGTGATCACTGCATTATGATGTGTATTATAATTCTTTCTGTGGGCTCCTGGGAAGGAGAACTTTGTGCTGACAGGGTAAACAGGAAGGGATGGCTGGAGGGACACACAGGTCCCTGACCCTGAGCCAGCTCATAGGACATTGGCGGGGGAGCTCCCCACCCTTGCCCTTCACCTCCCCCCACACTATGGCAATCTGAGCAGGACGGGCCCAAGAGGTGTCCCCACCATCTCCCCTAACCTGCCAGAGACAAAGACCCCGAGGTGATGGCTGTGCTGTAGGATCACATGGCCCCAGAACACTTGCTGAGGTGGCACATGAGAGGGGCAAAGGCAACTCCGCTTCTGTCCCTGGCCTGCATTCCCCAGAGCCAGCACTAGCTAACGGTGCCTTCTTACTTTGTTTATCAGCTTTCAGCCTGTGGGCTCAGTGGGGTCACTCCAGGATGGAACAGCACAGAGAGGCCGGGGTTGGGGGAACTCTGGGCTCTCACGCCACAGGAGGTGTGTCTGTGCCCGAGAGACCTGCCTCAATCCTGCCTTGACCGGCAGCGACAGTACTTGGGCTCTGGATCACACGGAGCCCAGTTCCAACCCAGGCTTGGACACGCTGGTTATGCCCAGGTGTCTCAGCTTGCTCATCTGCAGGAGTGGTTGCTGCCAGTGGCACCGCCCTCAATCATCAGGATGACGTACAGACGGAAGCACGGAATACCTAGTGACCGCGAACCTGAGGCACTGCTCAGCAGGAAGGTGGCTTGGGATAGGGCTGGAGCCCTGGGGCTCCTGCCCCGTGGCTGTGCCAGGCACTGAGCCTTCAGCTGCTGTGAGGCAGAACATTCCAGAGCTGTTAGACACCAGGTACTGATGGCTGTGTAAATGGCAGAACTTCAGTACCCAAATATGTTGCCTAGAGGGTGGTAGGGGCCGAGGGCCACTTGCAGGGCCACTGTGAAGTGTGGGGTACATACATGCTCCATGCTGAGCTCCAGGTAGCAGCCCATGCCCAGTCCTGACTCAGAAACAGTTTCCCTGTCAGTGGGACAGTCAGGACGAGGGGTGTGGGGCATGTGACCCTGTTCATCCCACCCTGGATCGTCACAGTGCAACGCTGGCTCCCCCTGCACCCCAGTGCCCACAGGTACAGCAACGAGGGGAGACCCCACCTTGCTCTTGCTCTTGGTCACTTTGCCCAAGCTTGGGAGGACCTGGTAATGCCTCTAACCCAGATTCCACCACTTGGCATGGCCAGCTGGGACCAAGACAGGGCCAAGGGAGGGACAAGGGAGCTATTCTGGGTCTGCAAAAAGAGTTGTGGTGGGCGGGACAGGGAGACAATGACAGGGTTGGCAGGGCTGGGTGGTACTGTCCTTCTAGCCCCTTCTCCGTACCCTGCCCACCCCGCCCTGTGGTCAGCCCTCAGCACTGACAACGATGTGGCCAAAGGGAAGTGGGAGGTAGAGCAGCAAAACCAAGAAAGGGGGGAGGTAGGGAGAGATGACGTCAGCACAAGCCCAAGGTTTGTTTCCCAAGGGTAACATGGCTACCACAGAGAAGGGGCCCTTGGCTTTCTTCTTCAGGTCGTACTGTGTGGCTGTCATCACAGGCCCCATGACACGAGGGTCAGTGCTGGTTATTCCAGACTGTTACATTATGAGCTACCTTCTTTCTCCCTGGCCTCCAGTGGCCTCCAGGCTGGACAAGAAGTGAGAGCACCTTTGGTGCTGGGATGAGGGAAACCGATGGACGCTCCAGGCATGAAATTTAAAGGGGGAATCCCCAAAATCTCTGGGATCAAGATAAGTAACACCAAACTGGGCAGAGTGGCTCATGCTTCCAATAATCCCAGCCGCTGGAAGGCTGAGGCGGGAGGACTCCAAGTTCGAGCCCAGCCTGCGCAGCTCGGTGAGACCCTGTCTCCAAGGAAAACTAAACAATAAAATTCAAACGCTGTCAGTTCAATCCCCAGGACTGGAAAAATCATCGACTCTTAACACAATACTTCCAAAAGAACAAAATTAATGTGAAAAGTTCCCTGTGCAAAAACATCCAAATGTTAAACGAAGATTAAGAAAAGATGCGCTCCAACGGGGCCGGGACTGGGCAAGATTAGAGAGGGAGGCCAGAATGGTGAAGGGATGGACCCTGTCTTCTTGAAACAGTTTGATATTTTGTTCATCTGGAAATATCTGCATTAATTTGAAGTTTAAAAAGTATTGTATTAAAATGTTCTCTGTCTCAGCCAGGCATGGTGGTGCACGCCTGTAACCCTGGCACTCAGGAGGTTGATGCAGAAGGATCGCTGCAAGTTCAGGGCCATCCTGGGCCACATAATGAGTTCAAGGCCAGTCTGAACTGCATAGTGAGCCCCTGTATCACAAACAAATGAGAAAAATGTTGCCTGCCTCAAACACTGGATTTGGGAGACACCCCTTTAACTGTGCGCTCGGTGTCTCTCTGTGCTCTTTTTTTATTCAATCAACTTCTCCCATGCATATTTGCACTCAGGTGCAAATATAAGAGAGGAGCGCACAGGTCTAGAGGTTTGGAGACAGGGCAGAGGGTAGGTGGGAAGGAGGCAGGCGCAGGAGGCCCAAGAGGCAGATGTCAATGTCTGGACAGGGAGCTAAGGACAGACCTTGGAGTTGGGGACTTCACGAAGCAGATGAGATGGCAAAGCCAAGCATGGTGGAAGGAACAGAAGAGAGCAACAACTACCAAGAAATTCTGTGCTGAGCGCAACTAGACCACGATAAACGCTCCGTCCGTACACTGACTGTTTTATTAGCTCATCCTAACTCGCCACATCCTACAACAGCCCTTCTCCCATTTCACAGATGAGGAAATCAAGGCACCTGGAAGCACTGGAGGCTGCACCTGGAATAACAACCCAGGCAGTCTGATTCAGACATCAGAGCCCTCAACCACTCTGGGAAGAGAGAAGGAAGGCAGGGGAGGGAGGACAGATATGTTCACATGTGGCTCTGTCTCCAGGTCCCTCACCCTGGTCCTCAGTTCATAGCTGGCAAGGAGGCTTGGACAGGTGCCTGCCATCCAGGCGACTCTTGACAAGGTGGGACAGACACCAGTTGAAGATCACTTCACTTCCATTCAGAAATGTGCTCCCTCACAAGGAACAAGCAGATCTCACATTTATTTATTTAGGTACCAGGAATCGAACTCATGACCTTGCACTTGCCAGGCAGGTGCTGTGCTGCTGAGCTATATCTCTGGCCCCAAATCTCATTTTTATAAGTCATATTAGATCTCAAATGCCTCAGGGAAAATCATAACTTAAAAATTTCTTTCGTGATCCCTTGTAATTGCTCTTTAATATTTATTTACTACTCCCGAGGTTGAAATTTCACACCCAACCTTGCAATACAACAGGGCTCGGAAAGGATCAATTCTATGCAGGCATATTTTTTTGAGAGATGGAATAAAATCCTATTTCAAATGCCATACCTGAGCTTTCTTTTTTTCTCCCAACAAATCTTTCTGAATATCTTTTGACAATTTTCCTTGCTTTGTGCATTTCTGCAAACTCAGGCTTTGATTTCTTGGGTTTACTTAGAGCTGTGCCGTCCAACACCCACCTGTAGTCACCCACACTTTAACTTCATTCAATTACAATGAAATCATATTAAAATTCCAGTTTCTCAGCCACATTGGCCACCTACAGTGTGGTGACCATGTTGGGCATTACAGCCAACAGAACCACAGGAAATTCCACTGGACAGGGCTAGCTTAGACTATGACGTACACCTCAATCCATATCCACCTAAAATGAGGTACACATTTGTGTCTTTGCTGGCTTGGAGTCCCTGGGCTGCACGGTCATCCTGAGCAACCAAGGTAACTAATCCAACTAGATGCAGATGTGACCCACAGAGCTCCCTGTGTCCTGCCCTGCCCACCGCCATGACCCTGGGAGAGTAAACAGCAGGGCTTCTGGGTCAGGGTGGAGTGGCAGCTATTACACCAGTCCCGTCCTACAGGTGATAAGTATGAACAGTGCCCAAAGGCAGCAAAGAAGCAAAAGCAGGCAAAGCTTGGAAGGAATCAACTCACTGAAGACAGAAACAGCGCTGGGTGAACTTCCATGCTGACGGGGTTTGGCTGGAGATCAAGGTAAAATCCAGATAGAAACCCACAGCCTTACTGGCTTAAAAAACTAGAAGAGGGGTTGGGGATTTAGCTCAGCAGCATAAGCGCCTGCCTGGCAAGAGCAAGGTCATGAGTTTGATCCTCAGGACAAAAAAAAAAAAATCCTAGAAAAAACTAGAAAGTCAGAATTTAGGAAAAGCCCAATAGTTGGAAAATGAAGAAGGTAAGGATCTCAGAAGAGCCAAAAGGAAGAAAACAAAACTCTGCATATTAACTCTACCCAAATCTTAGTTCAAACATAAGCAGAGTCCATGCAGACCAGCAAAGGCTAGAGGGGCTGGGCAGAGATTTTTGCTGCTACTCTCCACAGGAAACTGTGTTTGAAGTTTGCTTCCAGACAAGTTAACTGCTTTAAAAAATCTATCTACTTCAGATTAACATAAAATGGAGAAATGCTACAATATGTCATTCTCAGTGACCCTGAGACAGTCTAAAGTTTCTGGGTGCACAAAGAAACAGGAAGGTGTGACCCCTACACAAGTGGAAAGTCAATCAATACAAATCACTCTAAAATAGCTCTTCCAACTACCCTCAAGGACACAAACGAAAATATACTCATACTAAATGAACAAATAGGAAATCTTGGTAGGGACATAAAACAACAACAACAAAAAGAACCAAATGCAAATTCTAGAATTGAAAAATCCAAGATCTGCAATTTGAAATTCACTGCATGAGTTTAACAGCAGAATGCAGGGAGCAGGAGAAGAGTCAGGCAATGCAAAGACAGATCAATAGAAAAGATCCAGCCTAAAGAATCAACAGAAAAAATCAACAACAACAAAAAACCCAGGGATACAGGGACTGTGTATTGAAGTCTGACACACACCGAGGCATAGTCCTAAAATCGAGTGAGGAGAGTAAATAGTGGCATAAAAAGTATTTGAAGTAATAAAGGGCAGAACATTCTCCAAATCTGAAGACAGGCAAACTGCAGACTCAAGCAGCTCACAGACCACAAGCAGGGCAAACACAAAGAGCAAAGAGCCGTTGCCCTGGTGACCTACAGGATCAGCCTGCCTTACCTTGCAAACCCAGCACACGGGCCCACCTCTCCACCCACTTGTGATCCAGGTCATGACATCACTTTTGTCGTCTTCCTAAAAAGTGTACAGACGGTTAGAAGGCCAAAAGGAGCCCGGCAGGTGCGCAGTGCTTTAGCATACATTTGCTTAATCTATACCCACAGTCAGAACTGGGAACACTTGTCTCCAATTTGTTTTGCTTATCTATTGATTGA
Source organism: Dolichotis patagonum (assembly GCA_004027295.1). Lineage (NCBI taxonomy): Eukaryota > Metazoa > Chordata > Mammalia > Rodentia > Caviidae > Dolichotis > Dolichotis patagonum. The sequence goes on along the minus strand of PVJX010001814.1, from coordinate 141,055 downwards.
TATTTTAAAAATCCAAAATCAGCACTGAGGTGCAGAGCTGTGAGCGATCCCATGGCTAGCAGCGAGCGATGGGGTCGGGGTTGGAAGCCTAGTTCCAAAGCCCGTTAACCCTGGTTACCTGTTGGAATTGCAGGCTGGGGTGGGGCTTTCAAAAGCCACCCCCACCTCAGACTAGTGAGCCAGTGAGGGTTGGCTCAAGCACTGGTATTTTTAAAGCCATTTTGTGTGATTTTAAGGTGGGATGTGGGTTGAAAATCATGGTTGTACACTGTGCTGTCACCTGGAAATTACCAGGCAAGAGAAGAAAGTTGGTCAGTGCTGTTCGCACTGGAAGGTGGGCAGTTCGAAGCCTCTGTAAAGGGTGCGACCTGTAAGTTTCAACCTACATAGTTTTACCAATCCCCTTGTCTTTCCTCCAGGCACACATCTGTCACCTCTTTCCTGCTTCAAGAGATGTGGGGTAATAAGAGGGTCCCAGGCGATTCCCTGCAGTGGGGCCCAAGTTAGAGGAGGCCACAGCAGTGGACACAGGAGACTCACTCTGGGTTCAGGTTCAGTCTCAGAGCCCTAACTCTTCCCGGCTTCAGCTGGAGGAAGGAAGAGAGCCGGACAGACTGTGTTACTCTCCTCAGGACCCCTCAGGACTGCCCTGGAGTCTTGGGAAGAGGGTACTGCACCACACAAGGCAGACACGGGGCATCTTCCCTGCCCTCTTCTGCCTGCTGCTGCTTACAGCCTGCCCCCACACACGGCCTGGCCTCGGGACCAGGTTTCTGCCTCTCCTTGCACCTGACCCGGAAACCACCGTATTATGAGATCCTCAAGTTCCAGCACAGACCAGGCACTCGGCAGCCTCTGAAGAGATTTAATGGTGAACGAGGCTGGGGGTCAGGTTCCTTGGCCGTGGCTAGATTAGCCAAAAGTCTGTTTTTTTGACTAGATTAGCCAAAAAAACAAAAGCAAAAGAAGGAAACGACACCCAACAAGGATCCCTCTTAGGATGGCAGCAGTGATGGTAGTGGTGGTGGTGGTGGTGGTGGGAAGGTGTTGGAGGGTGGGGACCATGGTTGTAGTGACACTGGAGGTGCCGATCATGATGGTGGTGGTGGTGGTGCAGTAACAATGGTAATGGAGGTGATGGTGATGATGGTGGTGGCAGTAAAAATGGTGGTGATACAGGTGATGATCATCCTCCCCTGAGCACCAGTGACATGCTAGACACTCGGCAGGCATTACCTCACTGTGTCCTCACAACTCCCCACAAAACGTGCTATTTTAGCTCCATTTTAGAGCTGGAAAGACTGAGGCTCAGTAAGATAATGTCCTTGTCTGTGGCGGGACTGAGTTCAAAATTCCTTCTCTAACACCAGAGCCTTTAGGAGCATCCCTGTTTCTCCCTTTCCTGGGGATGAAGCCCTAAGTGATGCCCCACTCTGAGGTGTGGCTCAGGCCTCCAGGGCCCCACATGCTCTGTGCCTTTGGGGTTCCTGCTCCTGGGAGCTCTCTTACTGCACTGCAGTTTATGACATGCGGGCAAGGGTGACTACAGTGAGCCTTGGCGAGGTCCCCAGGATCAGCCCGTGCTCAGGGAGCTTGGGACCTACCAGCCCCATTCAGGGCTCATCGATCTGGGTCCTGGGACAGCCTGCGGGAGCCCATCCCCGGCAGCCCCCTTAGGGCTCCAGCAGCCAGTGTTTAAAGACCGCAGAAAGCTATTACTGCTCACTTAGCTGTAAACAGCTCTCCACAGCACTCATTAGGGCCACTGAGGAGCAGAGAGCTCTCTCCTCTAGAAGTGAGTGGGTGTGCACTACAGGCTCCGCCTTCTTACCGGAACCGCAGCTTCCAGCACGGGCAGGCCTGTCTTCCAGGAAGAGGGAGCCTGTGCCCTTCCCTCTCCTGCCCTCTTTGACCTTCGGGGTCACCCACCACAGTGGCTTGCTCCTCCCCAGGCATTTCCTGGCCCACAGTGGTATGGATACAGGGCAGGGCAAGCACAACAACTGCCCCCGTGACAGCTAAGCCAGCTGTCTCTGCCCAGGATGGCCACATCCGACCCACAGGAAGGGCAGCCCGTCATGCAGACTATCTGGAGAGGGCCCAGCGTCCTAACAAGGCTGGGCTGGGCAGGTCCTCACAGTGTCCCCTTCCCTTGGTAGTGAGTATGTGCCAACCATTCTTGGGGAAGATGGGCATTTCTAGGGCCTAAACTTCAGGCAGATAAGACCTTATGTACTGGTCCAGGTTTCTGTCTTCAACCAATCAGAATTTTCCAGAGGGCTTTAGAGCTTTGCTCCCAACAAAATTCTACACAGGGACCCAGTAGGTAAACCAGAGTGAAGAATGGGGTGCAGCGTGGCTCTGAGACTATCTGTGTTACAGTCCTGCACCCTCACTCTGTCCCACCCCTCCATCCCACGAGGGCTGTGGTCCCCCCATAGAGGACAGGTGTAGGGCTCCATAGGACACAGCTGCATGGGACACAGCCCTATACCACATTTTGCCTTCTCTCCTGATGTGTTCAACCCATGCTTCACCACTGCCCCCCTTCTAAGAGCCCGCTCCAGGACATTCCCTGCCTCTCTGCCACTCTGACCACCTTGCTCATTTTCTTCTTAGCACACACCACATTCCCTAACTACATTTTCATGTTGGCAGTTATTTTTCTCTGAATTCTAGAGGGATGCACACCATACTGGTTTTGTTCCATTTTTCCAGTGTAAGCCCAGGGCTGGGCACACAGTGGGCACTGCTGGAGGTCTGAGGAATGACTGAACGAGTGAATGATCCAAGCAGCCACTGTCCGGCTTGCTGCTGGAAAGGGGGTATCTGTATCTTACTATCACTAACCATGCCCATGTCTCCAATCATGGTGAGCATTTCCTCAACCTGTGACCCTGGCCCATCTCATTTAGCTTTATCTGAAAGCTAAGATATTCCGTCAGGATGACTCCAACCCATCAAGTTCCCAACCCACATGATCCCTTGTAATGACCATCGACTTATTTCTTTCTTTATGGACTCTGATTGAGAGGACGGATGACTCCAGCGTCAACACACGCCCATGTGCCCTGTGCAGGTAGAATGAGTGCATGAATGGGAAATAGTCACATGGCCCTGACACTGTGGGGCAGCATCGCTTCCTCAGGGGCTGACCACCTGGCCAGGGCATGGCCCCTCTCCATCCCTGGCTTCTAGTCAGCCACCTCCTGGACACTTTCCTAGCATCTGAGCAAAACTCTCTAGGAAATCAGACCTAGGCCAGCAGAGATGGGCTGGACAATGAGGTGTGCTCACAGAAGGTTGTCAGGATTTCTCGCATTGAGACCATATGTGGCTTAGGAAGGTAACAGGAGTCCTTGAGTTCCAGGCATCTTAGGCTGAAAACCCAACCACCAGATTCCTACCCAACCCCTGAAACAGTCTAGAATATCTGGCTTCAGGGTCAGTACTTAGTCAAGTTTCTCTCCCTTCTCAGTGTCCGACAGGCCACTGGGTCACCTCCCCAACTCAAGTCCCCAAGTTCTACCTCAGAAATCAGCATCTCCACCATTCAACCAATTGCTAGGACCTTAAACCTTGGATGTACTCTTGACCCAGGTTTTCCTGCTTAGCCAATACATCAGCTTAGCCCGTACTGCAATCTCTGCTTTCAGAGTGCACTCTGGGCTGACCATTCCTCAGTACCCCTGCTACTGGTACCTTGGCTGGACCCCACCATCTCTGGCTGGGGCCATGGCCTCCTCACTAGGGTGTCTCTCTTCCCACTCCATAGTAGCCAGAGGGCTCAATTTAATGCATGAATCATATTACACCACTACCCAGCTTAGAGACTCTAGGGCTCCACTCACATGCAGAATCAAACCCAAAGTCCTCCCTACCTTAAAAGCCCCATGTGGACTGGCTGCTGGTCCTCTTTCCCTGCAGGCTCCCCTTCATACAAGTCCTGTGTTCTTCTTGCTGTTCCCCACATACCAAGCCCAGCCTCTGCCAGGGTCCCTACTCTCAGGGTGCCCTTGGCTCCTTCTCACCCCACATCATCTGGATCATTATCCCAATGTCACCTCTTTAGGGAGGCCCTCCTCAACCGTTCCCATCACAGTGCCCCCATGCCACTCCCCACCCCCAGACAGCTTCTTCACGGTCTTGCCCCTTCCTGTCATTTCCTCTTACACCTGAAGTCCTCCCTGATCCTCCGTTGCCCCTCTAGAATGGAAGCACCATGAAGGCAAGGACTTTCAGCTCCCATTCCACCCTCGTCCCTTTGGCCCTTAGACCAGCACCTGGAACCTAGAAGGTGCTTGGTAAATGGCTGTTACTTGAATGAGTTCATACTTTTAAAATACACTGTGGGTTAATCCAGGAGTCCGCCCTAGTCAGATTTGCTGAAGATGCACATCAGTTCCCAGCCCGGATCATACCTGATACCACACACACGCACATGCGCGTGCATACACAGAGAAGCACACACACATGTGCCTACCTGCTGGTCCCTTCACCCTCCTTCCTTCCCTCGCCCCTCAAGGTGATCTCCTCTGTCTTCATCAGGCCCAGCTGTCAGTCAGGGGACAAAAGTCCCCCATGAACACAGTACTTCCCCAGCTGCCCTCTGAAGCAACAGATGTACCAAGCATCTTTTCCCAGCTTTTTAAAACCTAGCCATGGTTTAGGGCTTCTCTGAGACTTAGAACGTCTTCAGTTGTGTTTATCCAAAAGGCTCATAAACACCGAATGCCAAGCTGGCACCCGCTACCCCGTTCTCCATGTGTCTCCAGATACCTTCTATCTCCGCAGCTTGTGCTGTGAGCTCAGACGCCCATGTTAATATGGCCCAAGTAAAACTGAACCAAGAGGGTGAATCCTGAGACCCAAGAAGTACAACTCTCCAGAGGAAAACATGCAGCACCCCATAGAGGGCCTACCGTAGAGTCCCCGGCCTGCACCTCGTCTCACACCCGCCCTGGGACAGGGGAAGCTGCTGTCCTCCATGCTCAAGGTCTCAGGGCAGGGTGGCTCCAGGCCTGCTCCTACAGTTTCAGACAGTCACCTTCATGGCTCCTGTGAGAGGGGCTGGCTCTGCCAGGCTTGAGGATCTGGAAGATGTGTGTATCTGCGGGGAGCGTTCATTCATTCACTCATTCATTCGTTTAGTCGTGTAATGGCCCTGCCACTTGCCCCCACTGATGCTCTCCGAGCTCCAGGCTCCTGATGCATGGACGGGTCAAGACACCTGCTCCTGGGGCTGCTGCAGACAGCAAAGCCACGGCTGAGTTCTAACTGAATCTGGCCGTACTGTGATCTCTCCTGTAGTCACAGACACCCTTAGGGGTCTTGGTTATGGACTCCAAATCTGCCTCAATCACCGCAGGACCCTCAGATGAAGTTGCTCCAAACCAGGCACTTCATTCATTCATTTCTTCATCCATTCATTATTTCCTGAAGTCTAGCCAAGTGCCAGCTTAGCCTGTGACAAGTGGTACAGCAGTGCAGAGGAGAACACAGACTCTGGAGCAGACCCATTTGGGGCTGAAGCTCAGGCTCTTGCCAGTCACATGACTAGCATAACACATCATCTATTTTTTTTTGTACTGCACCCGCAGAATAGGGTCGTCACCATATTTATCTCACAGGGTGGGGTCAGGATTAAACGAGTTAATATGTGTTAAGCATTCAGGATTGCGCCTAGCACTTGGCAAGCATGATATGATTGTTGTCTTTGTAATTATGGAATTAAAGATGAATAGACACTTTCTGTGCTCGAGGAGCTCAGCCTAGCGTGGGAGACAGAGCGAGCTCCCAGATGCCTGCAGTGCAACTGTCAGGACTGAGAGAAGATACACGCGGGAGCTGGGGGCTGGGCTCCCAGGGCAGGCAGGGAGATGAAATGCACAGCGAAGAGCAAACCATCTCCGAGTCCACAGTATGGTACCCCATTACCTGCTGACACTCAGCGGGGAGCCACGGGGGTTGACTTCAGCAGGACAAATACCCGTGGTGGGAAAAGAAACTTAGTATCAAGGACCAAAGCAGGACCATTAGGTTCCCACTGAGCAGACGCAAAAATCAGCCAAATCCCCACAGCAAACAAGAAAAGAGGAAAGAAAAAGAAGGAAAGAGAAAGAGAAAGAAAAGAAAAGAAGTACACTGTGGGGGTTGCCTGGGATGTGTGGGGCAAAGGTAGGCATGGAAAATACAGGATGATGAAGATAGATGTCCCTAGGATGGGAAGGCAACCTCCAGATGAGCAGGACAGTCCAAGGATGGGCAGGGCATCCCCAGGATGGGGAGGACACCTCAAGAATGAAAAGACACCTCAAGCGTAAGGAAAGCATTTAACAGATAGGAAGGCATCCCCAGGAAAAGAAGGCATCTTCATCAGGAAGAATGCAAGGTTATACTGGTCCAGAGAGCCTTGCATCAGCCCAGGAGACCTGAGTAGGACAGGGGAGTAAGACTCAGGGTTTGGGGGGCTGGTGAGTTCCACTTTATTTGGCTCCTTCATGTGATAGCTTATAATGGGGATTGTGCCTGTGCCCTCTGTTCACTGGCCTTCCTTGAGAGGATGAGTGTAACCTAGGAGAGGTCCCCAGTGCTGAGAGGGTGCCAGAACCCTTGCTTCTTCTGTCATCCTAAAAAGATGTTGTCTATTGATGAGAAGGTACCACGTCGGAGTCAGGAACCCAGGTTCCAGAGTTGGCCCTGGCTGGCTCACTGGTTGACCTTGAGCTGCTGACTATGACTCTGTATAGACAGAAGAGGGTGAGAATTACCTGCAGGGTCCCTTCCAGCTTTATATAGCCCCTGGAGTTTCTGATCCACCCAGGACTGCAAGTTCCTTCTCATCAAATACCTGTCTCCTTTGTCCTTGCTTTCCTATAGGGCCACCAGCGCCTGCGGGTCTTCCTTGCTATGTGGGACTTTGCCAAGATGCTACTGACAATGGATGTAGCCTTCCAGCCACTGCTATAGACCCTTTGACCTTAACCACCCTGATCTGCACACTTCGTCACTCCAGGGTGCCACTAAAGGCCCACGAGCATCTCAGGTCTTCTGTGCAGCCCCAAGAACAAGCCCCAGTTAGTGTGGCCCACAGGACTCCTGTGAGGCTACAGACACACTGCGGCCTGAAAAACAGAAGGCTTCCGAGCACAGCAGCCCCCACCCCGGTTCCGCCCTAGCCCAGCCTTGCTGCCTGCTAGGGAGCAGGGCCCCCACAACAGGAAAAGGAGGTGTTGACCCTGGAGAGCTCTGCAATGGCCATCTTGATCCTGGGAGCCAGAATGCAGGTCCAGGAATGACGGAGGAAAGTGAAGTGGTAATATCCACATTACTGTTAGCTGTGGTTTAGGGCTTTACTGAGACCTATAAAGTCTTCAGCTGAGTTTATCCAAAGACTCTTAAATCTGTTGGCACTAGATTCCCAGGGCCAAGCCCAGTTATTCAGTTTCTTATTTACTGCACAAACTCGCAGCAGCATTACTGGAAGGCAAAGGCAAAAGGCAAATGCAGCTCCTACCCTCAAAATAATGAGCTTAGTGGACAGGAGAGGGTCTCCAAGAGTGGATCCTGGAGAGAGAGAGACCTAATCCTGCAGAGCTCTGTGGGAACAAGATGTTTAAAATTGAGTCATTTTCCTCTGAGGGAGCAAGGTACCCTTTGTTTTTAACCATCTGGAGCCAGCCCTCCCTGAGAAAGGTACTCGTGGCTTTGGGGGCCAGTCTAGCCGGGAATGAGTTTTGGCTCTTCCTCTACTAGGTGAATGACAGTAGGTAAATCCTCCATCTTCTTATTCTTCAGTTTCCTCATCTGTGAAATAGGGATGGTGATCATATGCGAACAGCAGAAAAATGGCCCCAAAGATGCCCATGTCCTATTCCTTGGAATTTGTGACTATGCCACATGACACAGCAAACATGAATTAAGGATGCGAATTAGCTGACTATAAATAGGGAAGTGAGGTCCCCCTGGACTACTGAGGTCACCACGAGGGTCCTAAAGTTCAGGAGAAGCAGACAAGGACCAAATGTGACCTGAAAATGGTTTGTGCCTCTGACATTCATACTGGAGCTTACTGTCCATTGTTAGATAAAAGACGCTGAAAACTTAATTTGAGTATGGTATTTAGAGGTGGGGCCTTGGGAGATGATTAGAATTGTTTAAGGTCATCAAGGTGATCAAATCCTGGTGGGTCCATAAGAAGAGGGGAGCCACACACACATTCACTATCTCTTGCCATAAAACGCCAAGCAACGTCATGGGACCCTGCCAATGAGGTGGCCATCAACAGGTGAAGCCCTGGACCTTGGGCCTCTAGAACATAAGCCAAATAAACTTCTTCCCTTCATAATTCACCCAGACTGTGGTGCTGTATTATTAGCAACAGAAAATGGTCCTGACCAGAAGCACTGCAGCCTGAGGGAGACTTGAGTGGCCACTGCTAGCTTTGCCGATGGTGGGAAGAGCCTCTAAACACTGGGAAAAGCAAGGAAATGAATTCTCCCTTAAACCTCCAGCTTTGCCGATATCTTGATTGTAACCCAGTGAAGCCCATTTTAGTCTGGAGATGCTGTAAAGTTAGCAAATGTGTGTTGTTTCCTGGGTTTTTGTTTTGAGACAGGGTCTCACTACATAGTGCAGGCTGGTCTTGAACTCGCTTATATAGCCCAGACTGGCTTCAAACTCACCGGGATCCTCTTGCCTCAGCCTCTGGGGTGCAGGGGTTACAGGTGTGCGACACCCCACCTGACAAAATTTGTGTTGTTTTGTACCAAAGAGCCAGTGGTAATTTGCTTCAGCTACAACCATAGGCAAGGAATTCCTCTGAGGACAATTTCCCATTGGGTGTTTGTGGCAGTGAGTGGCCTAATGGCACACAGCAAGTGCATTTGACGGTTAATGCTTGGGGATCTGTGAGGACATAGTTCTGTGGGCCAAACCCGACGGCATTTCCACCTACAGACAGCACAAAGGTCTGGGAGCTCTATGTACTGCAGGACACCAGGCCAAAGCACCAGGGGCAGAGACTGGGGTTGGCCCGTGACAGAATGGACTGAGCCAGCCTGAGTGTGCTGAGCGGGGGAGAGTGAGCTCGGTCTCCTCCATTCCGCCACCAGTGCTAGCTCATAACAAGTGTGGGCCAAGACTTCGCTTCCCATTTGATATCTTGTTCTCAGGTGGTCACATTTACCCAGGTCCTCCCTGTCTCCCCCTGGTGTCTCCAGGTCACCAGACTCACTATGTCCCAACCCAAGTATCCTCGACTCAGGTCTCCTTGCGAGTGTGGTATTCGGGTCAGGCACTCTAGTCGGTCAGGAACCGTCCCAGGTCCTCATCGGTTCCACCTGAGTCCCGTTGTGCCACCTCTTCTCTCTGGTGTTCCGAATCACCCATCTCCACTAACAGAGCCCTGACTCCAGCTATTGCCATCTTCGTCTGCCCCTTTGGGACCCCCTACTCCTCCCATATCCTCTTTCAGCGCTTTTTCTTTATCACCACAGTGATCTCAAAGCCAATCCTAACAGGCTCTTAGAATAGAGACCATGATTCTCTTCAGGGTTGTGAGATTAGACCCCTCTGCTGCTCTCTGCAAGCTCGCCAGCACCACCTTCCAGAATCTTCTCCCGTGGCTGGGCCCTTTGTACTGTCACCTATGGCTTCTCAGACACGGCTCCCCTTCTAGAAGAATCACCCCTCCCTCTTCACCTTCTTTTAGTCATTGTTTAGCCCTGGGACCAAATGGCACTTTCTCAGGGGAGCTGCTATGGGCTGAATTCAGATGCTGAGTCCTGGCCCCGGGAACTTCAGGCTGTGCCTGTGTTTGGAGACAGAGCCTTTGCAGAGGTAACTAAGGTAAAAGGACATTATTAGGAGGGCTCTAATCCACTACGATGATGCGTTTTGAAGAAGAGATCTGGACACAGATACATGGAGAGAAGACCACAGGAGGACACAGCGGAAGGAGGCCAACTACACGTTAAGGAGAGACGGTCAGAAGTCCCTAACCTGCTGACACTTTAATCCTGGACTTCTAGACTTCAGAACAGTGAGAAAACCATTTTCTCTCATGGCTTCCCTGGCAAAGGAATTCAGAAGGCTTCCCGGTAAACAGCCTGAGTGGCTTCTGCTTCCTCCTAGACTCCCCGGCCAGCCCCTTTCTCTCAGCACACAGGGGTTCCTAATTATACGTTTGCTCTACCAGGTAGCAAAGTGCCACTTTTCCCCCTTTCTCCTCTAAGGATGTGCTTTGCACTCCAAGACACTGTTCCCTGGTGTCAGCCCCCTCCCCAGTGTCATGACCCCCAGCCCTATACCATACCCTGCACAGGACCCCTGGGCTGTCCCCTCCCTTGCAGGGACAGTGTTCCTGACCACGGGTTTCTGCACGGTAACACTCTTTTCATAGGGATCTGCGTGGCCTTGCGGGCGTGAGACCTCTGCGGCCACCCCACACCCGTGTTCAGAAGGGCCCATGCGTGGTCTGAGGAATCCTTAACACTTGTAGCTTTGAACCTGTGCCTTGTAGGTGAAGCGCTCTGGAACAAGGCCACGTGCGCAGGCGCAGAGGAAAGAGGTGGAAGAAAGGAGATGCTGGAATTGTAGTGCCTTTGACAAAGCTCTTACCTGCTCTTCAAACGAGAGCCCCCAGGCTCCTTTTGTGCGGGGCGGGGGGGGGGCTGCTGGTCACAAGACCTCTGTCACTGCACTCAAAACTCAGGACCAGCTCGGCCTCAGAGCGTCCTGCAAACTGCTCCTGGGGTGGGAGAGTCTGCTCCCCTTGCTTCCTCCTCCAGCTGCCTGCTCGCTCTCATTATGTGAGTTCTGACCCACAGCTCCACCCACCCTGCTCTCTCCCACAAGCTGCCATAGACTGCTCCGTCACTGGGCTGGTCCCCACTCTCTACACTGACTCCATGTCCCCAGTCCTACATCTCGGCCAACTCAGGACCTACACCCCCAGAATGCCAGGGTCACAAGGGACTTTCACTGGGATACTCTGGTATAGATGCCCCTCCGCTAACACAGGAAAGCCCCCTTTCTGACCTGTCACCATCTGACCAAACTATTTCCCAGTCCATGTGGCTCCCAAGTGCAGGGGGTACCAAGTGTGGGGTGAGGGCTGGAGATGGTGTTACTCGGGGAATGTTATTGACAGAGTCACCCAAGGGTGCTCCAGCCTTCAGGGGACCACACGGCCAATACTCGCCCTTGGAGTTGGTACAGGGCCCTGGGCAGGAGCTGAGTCCTCAGAGGTGCCTTCTCTGCAATGTTCTCTACCCACCCAGGGCCTGCCTACGGCAGATGTGGCACACCTCATTCTGCACGACTGGGTTCCAGGACAGGGTTTGAGCCACGGGGAACAAGGTAGAGAGTAGAGGCCACTCTGACACTGGGGTTTGGTGTTCGCTCTGTGCTGGCAACAGCTTGTGCTGAGTCTCGCAGCCTGTGGCTGTGACAATTACCACAATGTTCACTGTGTGTCACTATTGATTCTGCAGAAACTCTGCGGGCCTCCCAATCATACAGTGTGACAACCAGGAGGCCCAGCTCCCGGGCAGGGTCCTGCTCTCCCACCCATCACCCCTGACCCTGACTGGTGGCCTCACTTCAAGGAGAGCTGTACCCCTGCTAGGACCTTGTACATCTCTTCTTGTTCAGTCAGCCCTGGAAAAGAGAACGGAGCCCCGAAAAGAGCATGGCGGTCCCTAGAGGAAGCCTTCTGCCCACAGCGATGTGCTTTCACTCCATACGCAGAGCGTGCCCCTGGAAGCTCGTGTCTCACCAGCTTCCCCTCCCTGTCCCACTGGCGAACTCCTTGAGCCAGCACATTTCCTCTGCCAGCTCCTTTCCGGTGCCTCAAACATGGTGAGTGGCCCACCTGCTTGCCCCAGGACCTTTATCCAAGCTGCATCCTCACCTAGAACACTCATCCTTTGCCTCTTTGCCAACTAATTTCCACCTATTCTTTAGGAATCATATTAAATGTCACCTCCTTTGGGAAGCACTCTCAGACTCTCCATTCTAGGTCACAAATCTTCTGTTCAAAATTTTGTAATTTCCTCACGATACCCATTGCTGTGGCAGTCAAATAAATTGTAACTGAAAATCTGTCTCCCCTTCTAGATGGAGTGGTTTCTTGCCCATTGCTGTCTTCATAGCATGAAGTATTCACTTAATAAATGTCTATGGGATGAATGAGTGAGTGTGAAGGCTGAGCCCCGAGGCATGCAGACCTCGCAGTACCCAGCAGCAGCAGCAGCAGCAGGCCTTGCCCTTCTCTCCTGTTCCCACCGGGCGCTGTGGACTGCTGCAAGTGGGAGGGCCTGATAACACACTTCCTTCAGCAACAGCACCAGGACTCCAATGCACCCCATTCCCCTCTCCAAGGCATGCCAGCTCCCCCAAAGCACGGAGAAGGAATAGCTCTACAGCCCTTGCGCCCAGCAAGCTGCTGCCCCAAACCACCAAGACTAGGAAGGAAGGCAAAACGGCCACTTCGTGTCAGGTACCCTGGCTCAGGGGACAGCCCTGACCCTCATTCCTGCTAAGAGAGCTGGGTTTATGTGGATCTACTTGCGGGGGGGGGGGCAAGGCAGAGTCGCCTCTTGTCATCCTGCCTAGGACTCACCTTGATGCTCAGGGACCTGGCACGAGGGTGAGCCACCCAGCTGGCATGGTGGGTGAGGAGTGAGGGGAACTCCGGCAGGCCTGGGGCCAGTCCATCAGCCACTGGGAATCTGTCCTCAGCCCCATGGAGATACTACCTTCGGATGATGAGACACACTCCTGGAATGGCTTCTTTGGGGAAGAAAGGCTTGCAAACCCCCAAGCTGGTCAGGCCTTAATTAGCAGTGTGGCTGAGATGGACAGAGGTGCCTAAGGTTCACTGTCCAGCTGGCATTCCACATGGGCAGACCCTGCCTCCCTGGCTGGAGAGCTGAGCAGGTGGGCATGACTGCTGGGGATCGAGCTTGCTGGGAGGTATTCTCCCAGCTCGGGACAGTGGCCAGCAGGTAGCCCCAGGGTGTGGTCAGGACCCCTGGGGAACACAACATCAGGTGCCATGCACTGCCATCCTTCCAGAGCGACTGTTGGTCTCCACAGAGAAGGGCTGGGGTGCGGGCACCCCACCAGCGCTCTCCAGACTTAATATCCTGTCCCGGGGCAGCACCTGCCCTTCTCACCCCCAAGAGGCCACAACTGATTTTAAGGACAGGACCAGGTCCCCTCTGCCCTGTCCTGGACCTGGATTGGGCTCTGTAAGGAGAAGCCCCACAGGTGCTCAGAGCACCTGCAAGCCGGGCACGGGGCCACAGTGCTGGAGCCCAGGTGGAAGGCTGGGAGTGACGGTTTCACTCCTGCCTCTGCCACCGAACTGTAAAAGTGTGACTTTGGGCACAATGGTCCTGCCCAAAACTTCCTCAAATGTAAAATGCAAGGGACACACTACACATTCTGGCTAGGTCTCCCACCTCTGCTGCTCGCCCTCCTTCCTTCCTCAGCCTCATCTCTGTCACCGAGCAGGGGGTGATTTAAAAGAAAGGGACTCAGCGGTTGATGCCTGTTGATTGGCTACATGTGATGGATGCTGGTTACTCATCTGTGGTTGCTGCTGATTAGAAAGCAGTGTCACAATGATGATTAAAGACTGGGGGTAAAGGGGACAGAGTGGGAGCCATCCTTGGTTCAGGATCTCCCTCCAGCTCTCTGCTGGCCATGGGGAAGCCAGGGAATGGTGACCCAGTGCTGGCTTCTTGCTGTCTGCCTGCCTGGCACACTGAGGCCTCAGAGCTCCCTGAGGCTGCTTAGCCACCCGGCAAGAAAGGTGGTGCGGTTCCTGCTGAGATGTGAGGGACTGATGCTCAGAGAAGCTCAAAAAGTTGCCCAGGAAAGACGGCTGGAGGCAGAGCTGGCAGCAGAACCCAGGTCTGTCTGATTCAGAGCGCACGCTCTTGCCCGTGTGCCACACGCTTCCTGTTGTGGATGCCAGGGTCTAGGGAGCTCCGTGACAGGGGCCTTGGCTGGGAATCAGGACCAGTCCAAGGGCAGCCACTGGTCCTCTCCACTGAGCTTTGTATCCATGAATAACTCAACTCAAGCTCCCGCTCTGGGATTTGCTTCGCTATCTGTATAATGGATGATGTTGAGCTTATTAAGCTAGTTTGAACAGAAATCAACCAGAGGGTTTGTAAGAGAACAAATTCCTGGGCCCGCCCAAGTTCACTGATTTGGATACTCCATGCTGGTGCCCCGGGTCTATGGCTCACACTCCGAGCAGTACTCAACTAGAGAGTCTCTCGGATTCTTTTGAGTCTCAAAATAAATGACAGAAGCCTTGGGTGGGGAAGAGCTGGCAGGAGGCCAGGCAACCATCACAGTAGACCCCAGGCAGAAGTCCCTATCTCCGCAGACCAGGTGGGAGCGTTGGCCCCATCCTGTGGGGTTCCCACCTTCAGCATCCCACACCTAGTACCAGGCCCAAGGACCCTACAATCAGAAGCCACCCACCTTCTGCCCCAGAAAGCCCTAATCAACCACACCAGTAGCGGGAGCTAGTGAGGAAAGGCAGCTCCACTCAGGAAGAAAGAGGCCCTGGGAGAGTTACTAGGCCTCTCTAAGCCCTAAAGTCCTTATCTCTAAGATAAGGATAACACTCTGTATATGCATGCACCACTCAACCAACCCTGGATGGAAAACAGTCCGAAAAATGTGTGTCCGTACTGAATATGTAGACTTTTGTTTCTGTTAAAAGCACACATCACGCCATTTTGTTTTATTTCGGTTTTTTGGGACAGGGTCTCCTCAAACCTGCAGTGATCCTCCTGCCTCAGGCTCCTGAGTACTGGGACTATCGGCATGTGCCAGCTACCATGCCCTTTTGTATTAGGGAACTGAATGCCCATGAAGTTCGTTAACTGATCTTCTGCAGATAGACGGCCAGGATGAGTGAGTCAAACATCATTCCTGTTAAATACACACACCTACAGGCATCCCTAGTGTCACACACCCACAGCAAAAGGCACAAGGGACAAGAAACAGATGGCTGGAACTTCACTGGGAAGTTAAGGCCATGGGGGGTGCGGGGAGACGCACCAGCCATTGGGCACCCTCCCAGGGGGTCTGTGTTTCTCATGGCACCATGGCATTACTCTCCAAAACATGACTCTGCTTGCTCCAGGGACATGGCACGGGGCCTGGTGCAGGTGACCCCACCAGGCATTTAGCACGATTAGTGCAGTGGACGCTTCATAAAGCGTGAGCTCTCTGCCGTCTCCTCCGCCTCTGTCTTCCTCGCGCCTCTCCTGCTGTCGGTGGGCTCTCCAGCCCACCTGCCATCACCCAGAACCGACTGCTACTGTGTCGCCCTTTATTTATTTATATTCTCTTCAAAAGGAAGGTGTGTGCGCGTGGCTGGATCAATTCCTCCGCGTCACTCACTTGGCTCCGCTTGCCTCCCCCTCCCGCCAGCCCTCTCCCCCTCGCTGAGACCAAGAGCGTAAATTCCTTCTGGCTATTAATTAAAAGCAGCCTCTCCCTTAGCGCCAGCATACTTGCCATAAATTAATAGCAGTCTTCTTAATCAAATCTTATCTCCTCCTCGAGCCATAAACACACTGAGCCCGAGTTGGTATCTCTGTGCACCCAGCCGTGAAATTTAATTTCTGATGCTTCAGCAAACATGTGTGGTGGGCAGGCACCTGTTTGGGGGCCACCCCAACTTCAGGACCTGCACCAGACCCCTGGCCAACCAGCCAGGTTGACTGGACCCCACTCCCCTCACATCTGGAAGTGGAGCATGTCTGGCTCTTGAAACCCGAAGGCTCAGCAGTGCAGTGGCTGTGATCGTCACCTCTGGCACTGCGATGCCTCCTGGATACTGGGTCCACCCAAGTCTCGCGACAGCTCTAGGAAGCACTCGACTTGGAGCAGAAACTTCAGAGACGGAGAAAACAAATGTAGCATGCACTTTCGAGGCAGAATGGCTGGAGTTCCTGCCGTGTCCCTTTCTAGCTGCCTCTCTGACCCTGCTTCTTCTTTTGCCCAAGAGGATAGATAATGCTTCTCACAATTTTTATGTCAGAATGACACAATATATCACAGGCATTGCACCCAGTACAGTGCCTCACCCTGTAGCTGCTGCCCAAGGGAGGGATCTTCCACTGAGTGATTCACCGAAGGCGACCATCCAGCTACAAACTGGCGGAGCTGGACAGACTCCAATTCAGATTTCACACAACCGGAATTCCAGCTCTAGGCTCTGCAGTCTGGGTCACTGGGCCGGGTCCCTTGGGCACGCTATGCCCCATCCGCCTATACTCCTGGTCTGCTAAATGCCCATCCCCGTGTATGTCCACAATTCCGTGGGCCAAGGTGGAACCCAGGGCTGTCTGTGCAGGACAGATGCTGCTGCCAGCCTCGCTGCTATTGCTGCTGAGGGACTCTGTGCTGCTACCACCCCAGGCTGTCCCTGGCAGGCCTCTGCCCCAGCCTCACACCTGCATCATCACCCTATTTAGCAGCTGAGGATGTGCATCCATGTCCCATGGGCCACAGGGAGCCTGAGGCTGTCTCTGCACGTTACCTCTGTTCCTCGTGGTGACTCATGTCCTTTTGGTGGGGCCCATTCACAGATGAGGCAGGACAGGCAGACGCTTCATTCAGAGGGAGCCGCCATCTCTCTGGCTGTCTGGGTCCTCGGGGAGTATGCTTCTCAGTCTGGGCCTGAGTGCTCCAACCCTCAGCTCCTGGGCAAACAGCCCTCTTTATGCCCATCAAACCCTCAGCCCAACCTCCCTGGCTGCGGCTCAAAGAATTTTCCTGTACGAACCCCCAGTCCAAACACCTTTCAAAGCACATGACTGCTCTCCTTTCAAAGTCCGCTCATTGCTTTCTGAGTCTGTTGTTTCACTTTTCTGTTCACCTTCAAGTTTATCTGTAATTCTTCATACCCTCAGGGAGGCAGTCCTCCAAGAAATGCCCCTTCTGTCCTATAGTCTCATCTCAGCATCACATTAGGTACTCAACCTCCCTCTCTCTATCACTGGCTGCATTTACAGGACTCCTACAGTGGCTCTCAAGCTGGGGTTCCAAAGCAGTAGCACTTAGGACCTAGTTAGGGATGCAGTGTCTGGAGCTGGCCCCAGACCTGATGAATCCAGAGCTTTAGGGCAGAGCTCAGTAGCCTGATGCTTAACAAAGCTTCCAGATGCATACACCCAAATTAGAGAGCCCATGCTCCAGGCCAGTGCTTCTCACCAGGAGGGCTTTGTCCCCCAGAGGACCTTTGACAGGGTCTGGAAATAACTGGCATTTAGTGGCATTATGGTTTGTATCTAGATATTCCCTCCAAAGCCTCACGTGGTCATAGTTTTGAAAGAGGCTAGATTAGGGTGTGTGAATGTAGATGAAGAGTATGCTACTGGGTTTAAGGATGTAGAAAATGGAAGCCCCACCCTGGGTAGCCAAGCAATAGGCAGCATAGCCTGATGGAATACAAAGGGACATAAAGGTTTGCTGCTGCTTCTGCTGCTTGCTGCTGTCCTCCTGCCTTCTGCCACAAACTGTTTCTGCTCTGCGATGCCTCTCTGCCTTGCCACTCTGCCTTGGGGCCAGCTGACTATGGACTGAAACCACTACTAAACCTCTATAAACTGTGAGCCAGTCAAAATAAACCTTTCCTTCTTTTACTTGTGAATGTCACATACTTTGTCTCAGCAATGTGAAAAATAACTAAGGCAAGTAAATAGAGGCCAGTGAGGAGACTAAACATCCCACAAGGCGCAGCACAGTCCTTATCATGCAGACTTATCTGCTCCAAAGGGTCACAGCCCCAAAGGCAGATAAGCCTGGCTGCAGACCTGCTGAGGTTAAACTTGCAGTTGACATCTAGAAGCATAATACAGTACTCTCTAGCATCTCCAGTAGCCAGGGCAGCACAGTTCCAGGGAAGAGCCCAAGTACAGGTGCTAAGACACAGGGAGCTCTACGTAGTGCAGGCTGGATGCACCTCAGCCCACCTTCCTCCCACATCTGCCCTCAAGCTGGCTCTTCTGATGGCCACTGACAGCAGGTGAACCTGCAGCACAGGGAGGTCACGCATCCAAGCTCTCACAGTGAATGTGGCAGGGACAAGACCCAGAGCAAAGCGAACCAAAGACTGGATCTCCATCATCATGCCACATACCACACAAGGCCGAGTACAGGGGCTCTCTTGGAAATGCAATGATGCTCTTACACAAAGAAGAAAACTATAGGCTTTGCAACCACTCGTTCAGTATGTCTGGTTACTGCTTGATGCCTGCTCCCTCTAAGCCAGCAGCTCTACTGTGTGGTGGTACCGTTCAGGATGCAGCATATTCACACTTTAGCTCAGGGAGATCAATGCATGCATGTGTGTATACACACATGTGCACGCACACATCCCTGAAGGATGAGGGCATCTCTTCTGATCTCTGCCAAGGTACAGAGTTGTAGTTGCTCAAAGCATTTGGAGGAACAGACAAGGAAAGAAGAGCACCCTGAGTGAGGAACAGACAGGGAAAGAAGAGCACCCTGAGTGAGCTGGGCTTTGAGGTGCTAGTCAGATTACAGTTCTCTCAAAAGAAAACCAGTAAGACACACAGCAGGGGACAAGAAATGTGGCACAGGAGCCACAAAAAACAAGCTCGTGAGTGGAGACCCAGCACTGCCCATGGTACAGAACCTGAGACCGACCACCTCCACAATTCTGGATCCTGCACCATTGCCTACCAACAGCATGAATCTTGGCCAAATTATTTATTCTACAAGACTCCATTTTCTAATCTGTAAAGTGGGGACACTGCTGCTGGCCATACAGCATCAGGAAAGGGTGAAAAATTGATAGAAAAGCACCTGGGGCTCACTCAGTTTCAATGCTTTGCTATACGAGCATTAGGGCAGGGGAAATTCGGGTCTGGTCCTTGGAGCCTGGGAACCATGGTGGTGTGTGAGAGGGGCAAGGCAGAAAGTGAGCAATCACAGAGCCTCTTCCCTGGCAGCAAGAAAGGCTCGATTCAGCAGCGGCAGTCCACAGAGGCACTGTGGATTAGCAGGTGTTACAGAGGTGCTGAGAGCCATTAGCACCTAATTAAGCTTTTGTCCTTGCTGTAATCAGGTGAACTGCAAAGGACTGAAAAGGGGGGATGCTTAAAGAGAAAGCAGACAGCTGTCAGAAACACCTGCAAAGGCGACAATTCCCCTCTGAAAGTGGCCTCTTTCCAATGGTTGGAGGGCCCCAGGGAAACCACACAGCCAGAAAAGATGGGGCTGATACAGATTTTTGAACACCGAAGGCAATCAAAATCTTGGCTCTTTAGGAAATGGGGAGCTGGTGCGGGCCTTTGAGAGGGGACAGTGTTAGATGCAAGAGGATGTTTAGCAAGCAGAACTGGACAGCTGTCTGCAGGATGCATGGAGAGGTTGGGAACTGGGTAGGAATGGTTGCTGTCATCCAAGCTTGTGCTAATATGGCTGGGAACCAAGAACACAGCAGAAATGACCAGGCCTGACACCAACATTTCATCCCAGGTATTCTTGTCCCTGTCAGACACAATACTCAAAAGCCTGAGGGTCACACCAGAAACACGCCAACAATTCACCGTCAGCCATGCCTAAGGCCAAGATCGTGAGTGGAGACCCAGCACTGACTACGGTACAGAACCTGAGATCAACCACCTCCATGGTGCAGAATCCAGTGACCGGAACCATCACTTGAAAGAGCCCAGTGGCCCAGCATCATGCACACTGCACAGCCTGAAGGCCAAGAACCGCCCCTGGTACAGAAGCCCGGCCTCAGAATCGCTGTGGCACAGAGTTCTGAGACCCAGTGACCACATGTGGTACAGAGCCTGAGGCCCGGCACACCCCTGGCACAGAACGGCTGTCTGCCGGATGTCCCTCAGACTCTGGCATGCTAGACTCGGGGGAAATGCAAGTCAGAGACACTAAGGCTCAGGGCTCAGTCTGGTCACACAGCCTGGCAAGTCTGTGCTTCCCCACCGTGACTACCTGCCCCGAGCTTCCCTCCCGGGGGCAGGTGTTTCTCCTGGCTCCTGCTCTGGAGTGTGTGTCCAGAGGGAAGAGGGCCTTGTGAGGTCAGGGATGTCCACAGGTGGATACAGATGACTGGGGTGTAATGTGGAGCTCCAGTCAGTCCCCAGAGTCACCTCTGCTCACCTAGTCACCATCATATATCTCTTGGGCTCCATGAGTGGTCATCCAAGTCTAGCAAACTGCAGACCAGGGATGGTCTGGGTAAACAAGAACTTCTTTTGAGACAGGGCTGAGATTCTCAACATTCTAGCCCTGCATGGAATGCAGTATGTACACCCAATATTGGAGCTTTCTTACTCTGAAATATGAGTCATTATTTGTCAGAGATGCCAATTTACTTGGGGTTCTTCTCTCTTACCTGGAAATCTCAGGGGACAAGAACTAGAACACAGCAAGACAAAAGTACAGTGGGTACCAGGGCCCCCGGGTCCCCTCCAGCTCTCCCCACCACGGTGGGCACAGGACAAAGCTTTGTGGAAATCAGTGCAACAAGGCAACATCTGAGGGCAGCCATCGCTTGGCTGTCCAGAAGCCTCTCAGGTGAAAAGCACACCACACTAAAAAGAAACAGGAGCCAGCGTTGCCGAGTGGTTTAATTAGAGACAAAAGGCACAAAAACACCTGGCCTCTTTGGGAACACAGGATGTGTGCTTCCACTGTGCCCACCCTTGGTGTCTCACCCGTAAGCTGTAAGAAATGAGTGGATCCCCACAGCCCCTTTCAATGTAAAAACCTGATGTTGATGGCAGGCTACCTACCTTGTCCGTCTAAAAGGATGCAATGGGGAATGGCAACCTGTCCAATGGTAGTGCCTCCACACACAGAAAGGAAGGAAACTCTGCAGCCAGAAAAAAAAGTGCACGCTCCTGTGCATGGCCAAGCCTTGATGAACTGGCACCCCTACCACTTGGATCAAGGCCCGAGTCCCATCATGCCAGAATTAGAGGCTGACTACCGTGGCTGCCCCGTACCTGCCCGCAGGATTATACCTGCATGATTAGAATGTGTAAAAGCAGATTTCGTGGATAATAAAAATAAAAATGATCACAATGGAGTCAGAACCCAGCCAAGAGGGAGAGTTGGAGGGAGTCCGCGGCCTTTTTATTGCTTAAGCAGGCTAACCGTGTGGAGGTTGTGCCGACCTCCTCCCTGTGCCCCTGTCAGCCTCCAACCATCTGTCCCCATCAGCCCCCTGCCTGGTTAGCTTGATTCTAGAAATGCGGCTGTCTGAAGTCTAAGCGGGGCACGCTAGGAGCCGTCACCCTGAGCCAAACCGCAGGCAAGAAGGAGGAAGACAGGGCAGGGAGAGCAGGGCTCAAGGGAGGCTGGGTAAGGAGGCATGAGGATACACAGAAAACGAGGGAAGATGGGATGGGAGACACGTTCTGGGGGCTTCTGCCTCCCCTCCCTCTCAGGAATAAAGGACGAATGTCCAGGGAGGGCCTGCTGCGTACCTTTCATGACATCTAGAGCAGGGGGAATGCATGGAATCAAGGGACACGCACGCGTTGTCTGTCCACATGTCCCACTCCCAGGCATGTGTGCAACACACAGGGTTACACAAGAGTGGTCCAGGAAGAACCCTGAGTGTAGTGAGTCCAACCTGCTCACACTACACACAGTTACCCTCGTGTCCATGGGGGACACATTCCAAGGCCTCCAGCGGAAGCGTAAACCATGGACAGAGCAGACCCCTAGACATGCGAAGTTCTTCCCATACGCATTTACCCGTGATAAGGTTTCATCCACAAATCAGGCACAGGAGGAAGCCAGCCACAGCATCTCATAATAAAACAGAACAATCATAGTAATAGACTGCCGTAAAAGTTATTTGGGGAAGTTAGTTCCGTCTTATGAATTATTTCTGGGACTTTTCATGTAATATTTTTCAGCCTGTGCTTGACTTCAGGTAACTACATGCAGCATTGTGGACAGAGAGGATCCCCGTACGCCCAGGGAGGATGGGGGCTTCCTTAAACTCCGCACAACTGCCCATCCCCCTCCCCTAGCCCGGCTCCTGCTGCAGGTTTTCTCACAGGCTTGGTGGTGCCCTCTGCTCATGTCTTAGTTCAGGGAAGCTGTGTCTGTTGGTGATGGGGAGTTCTGGGGGTCACTCAGCCAGCTCTGGATTTGGAGCTACTCCCAAAGGTCAGGGCAGATCAGGCTCCCACGCTGTGCTCTGTGCAACACTTGGGTGGCAGTAGGGACAAGGTACCTGAGTCCTGCTCCACCCTCACCATGCCGGCAGGGGGCTCTGCTCACAGGACAGCCAGCCACGGTGTTTTGGGAGGAGAAAGGGCCTCCCAGTGGCCAGGGTGTAGCTGGACAGCATCTATTTTCTTTCCAGGGGACCAAGGAGTTCAAGACTCTGAGGCAAAAGCCAGGACCTCCAGGAGGGAAATGCCAAAGCCCTGGGGGCAGAAGCAGATGGTCCTCAAAGCTAAACCCTTTTCTCTGCAATGCCGTATCAACTTGTACCACTCAGGATCACCTGATGATCAGATTTGGGACTTCTTACAGAGTAATCAGAGTAATCGGATCACAGGAGGCGTTAACTGGATTAGGCAGAAGGCTTCCAAGAGACACAGGATGAAAGTGGTTATTAAATAGCCCGGGGGGGGGGGGCATGTGACAGGGCTAGTGTCCAACTCCACTCTCTTCCCCTTTCCCTCCTGGGGGGCGGTGAGGAAGGGTGGAGCACCTGGGTTTGGTAACTCAGTCTGTTTATTTTGCTCCTGCTCCCTCACTAAGCTTCCCTGGTCCTTCCTTCTTTGCGCACTGAGCTGTGTTGGATCCGGGTTGGATATTTTAGCTGCCTCAGCACCTTTAATCCATACTGGGAATTTACAAGATTGGATGCGGCACCCTCATTTAACAGAAGGAAACACTACGGCGTGGAGGTTAAGAAAATGCCCTGTAACTCAAAGAGTAAGTTTGAATTTCAATCCAGGTCTGTCCACTATTCTTCCCATCTCAAAATCCACCTCCCTACCTCTGATCGTACTAAACACCCCCACCTGTGGGGCCCCAGCTGGGGCACTGTCCATCTTCACAGTCCCTGAGACTGTGCTGGCAGCACTGGTGACAATCTGGGGCTCCGCAGCTTAGTCACTGGCTATCACCCACCACGACCGCATCAGGCTACAGCACTGGAGGGGACCCAGTGGCCTGAGGCTCAGCAGCCCTTCTCTTGGGCACCAAGATGCCTGCTTGTCCCTCCCCGGGTGCTGCCTCTCATTTCTGGGACATCCGAAAATTTATCAGATGTCACAAGCAGGATCCGCAGCACCAAGTGTGCTGCAGCAAGGCTCCCTGCGTGCATGATGTCAGCAGAGGAACACACTCTCCAATCCCACACACACACACACACACACACAGGCATTCACTTACACACACGCGCATGCAAACACCACACACATATACGCATACACACATGCACAGACACACATGGGTACGTACACATGAACACGTAACACGCACACATGCACACACGGGCACTCACACATGTGCACAGCATACATACTCCATGCACATATGCATTCGTGTACAAACCACTGACACATAGCACACACATGTATTCAGTGTGTACATATCCACTGGGCCCTTTCTGTCGACCCTCCCAGCATTTACCAGCATCCAATGTATACAAACTGCGGTTTTGTCTTCTGGCAGTTTCTCTTCAACCAGAAAGGAAACACGAAGAGGCCAGACCGGAGAACAAGGTGATCTGCCAGTTCGGGGCATCTCTGGTTGCACCCTCAGCGCCTAGAACCAACCCTGGAGCCACACCAGAGACAGTGGGCATCTGCATCATCTACCGAGTGAGCGACTTTCCGGGCAGGGAGGGCGGGAGTGGGAAAGGGCAGCAGGGGTACCGGGGGTGAGTACCTGCAGAGGCAGCCTGGGGTGGGAGGCAGGGCTTGTGAAGGGCCTGGTGTGGCTGGATGACCCAGTGAACCAAGTACATGAGAATGCAACAAGGAAGCAGAGAAGACGGTGGTGCAGGGTGGAGGTGGGGGGTTATTGGCAGCACTTGCTGGGTGACCCCTCACCTTCTGGCTTTTGACTAAGGTATAGCACCTTGGCAGAAGAACATGGGCTGGGCAATGCAGGGCCTCCCAAGAGAGTACTGTGGCCCCCAGTTTTGTACCACAAGGACACCTGGGCAGCCTCGCAGGAATGAGCAGTGTGGAGTCACAGGAGGGTGGTCTGGGCCCAGGCCAGCTCCAGACGGTCCCAGCTGCTGCTCCTCATAGCCGCAGGACAGGCAGGAAACTGCAGGGATTGTAGCTGACAGGGGCCAGAAGGCAGTCTGGGGGTGCGCCTGGTCGGGTTCACACTAGTGCAGGCCTGGTGTCCACCCCCAAGGCCCTGGCAAGGACAGGCCTGCTGGAATGCATGGAGCAGCCAGGACAGCAGTGGGGAGCCAGAGTGCTAGGGGACAGGCCCCATCCTGTCAGGCTCCCTGCCATCCCAGACCAGCATCCAAGCAGCTGGATGGCATGGTGGACATGGCCCAGGCAGGTAGGTGAGGGAAACCTTGAGAGGAGGCATCACAGAAATGAAAGGTCAAGGCCTTACGAGGCCCTCAGATTCCTTATTCATAAAAAGGGTTTGTGTGAGATGGGAAAACATCTTAGATCACAACAACCATTTCGTATGACAATGTATTTTCCCTGTCAATATAGTTACACGTCTGTGCATTTCTGTATTCTTCCTGGCCTCTCTGCCCCGTGTCCCAGGAGTCCACGGCCAAGCCTCCTCCTACCCTGCAGTCTCCGTCATGGAGTGGGACTAGAGGTCCCTATCCCAAGCAAAGAGATGAGGAGGTAAGGACGGGGCACCCACAGGATGGCTGGTCCCAGCCTCCCTGATCCTCACCATCACTGTGGTCTGTGCCACCACTCTGATCTGGGGACAGCTACCTGCCACAGCTGGAAGGTTCTGGGCAGAGGGGTTACTAAGCTGTCTTGGAGCAAGAGGGGCTGGCCTCTTCCTCCACCCCAGCCCAGGAAGGCACAGGTGGGACCCTGACACCTTCCTGTTTAGGGACCCAGGCTCAGCACACCTGGTCTCACCTCCCCTGCACTGTACCTGGGCCTGGCACTTCCCAGGCTCTACTTTGGTTTCTCTATGCTTGAGTCCTCCTTCCCCTACTTGTCTTCCCTCATTCCAGCTCTCTTCTACCTCACAGGGGCTGGCACTGTGGGGAATCTGCCTTCATGGGCCTCTAGCTTCTCCCACTATTGAATCAGGAGGGAGACTTTGCCAGAGGGGAAGGGGAGGTGACTAGGCTGCAGCAGGATTTCTGGATATGGACATACGATCCACCAGGATGGGATCTCAGCCCCACACGTAGGGTCGTCTGACTCTGAGCAAATCTAACTTCTGCGATCTCGGTTCTATAAAATGGGAATCATAATCCTCTGTGGGTAGGACTTAGATACTGCGTTTCTAACTGGTTGTGTAGTCCTTGAACGTGGATGGCAGAGTTATTGCAACCCCGATGCCCTCAGTGTGCCTCTCGTCCCAGCCCTCAGGACTGGAGTGACAGCTGTCTCCCTATCTTTCCACAACCAGCCCTCGCAGTTGTCTGTTCACAGGACATCTTCTTGCCTTGTGAGTTTGCCACTTGTTATTGTGTTTAGATTTTATGTCACCCCTACAGCACTAAATACTCTCCTTCCAAGGTTAGAGAAGGCAGAGGCTCTGAGGGTTGGGTCACTATGCTGAGGTCGCGCAGCCAGTTGGTGGCTGAGTGAAGATTTGCTCCTCAGTGTCCTAAACCCTGGGTGTTTCCATCACGCCTCCCCTGGGGAGGGTGCTAGGGTGCTGAGATCCAACTCTGGTCAGCAGTGCCCCAGCATCCGCCTCTGTCGTCACCTGGGAGCCCTCTAAACATGCTCACAGGGGATGGGTCTGCCGTACCCAGAGGCAGTTGGCCGGGGCTGGGGCTGGGATCCGGCAGTCCTGAGCCCTAACCCCTGCCCTCGTGGGTCTGCAACCCAGCTCTGCATGGCAGCTGTGCCAGGCCAAGAGGGCTGCTCCGGCAACACAGGCCTCCTGACAGCCAGCTGGCCAAGGCAGCCCTGTGCATCAGCCGACTTTAATTGTTTATTCTCCAGCCTTGTTTATGACTCGATAAAATCCATAACCAGATAGTGCTCATCTCCCTGCTCCCCGAGCTGGCTTCCCTCCCTGGGGACGCGGCCCTGCTCTTTATAGAAACCACTGGCTAAGGTGGACCACTTTAAACCGTCACTGTCAGTAAATAACCCTGCTGCACGGGAAGCCGCTGGTGCAGCGTGGAGCCAGCACACAGCATGACTGTGGGCCTCCTCCTTCCCTAGGGCACTGAGGGCCCACAGGGTGCAGCAGAGCCCCCCGTCGGCACGGTGTCACCTGTGCACCCACAGGCCAGGTGGGCCGCCTGCGGGAGGGGCGGGCACAGGGCTCTGCTGCTGTCTCACCTGGGAGCCTGAGGCCTGGGGCAGGTCACGGTGCCTCTACCTCCAGTTACGCAGCACAGTGAGTATAACAAGCACCGCGGCTCCAGCCTGCTTTCTTTTTCTTGCCATACTGCACTGGGGACCGAACCCAGGGCCTTCACACCGAGCTACGGTGCACACTTTTCTTTCTTTTGAGACGAGGTCTTGCTGACTCACTAAGTTGCTGGGCTCCAACTTGTAACCCTCTTGCCTCAGCCTCCCTGAGCGCTGGGCTTACCCCTAGTTTGTTTTTATTAAGCAGCAGGAACACATCTTTAGGTAAAATTTTAGCCACATCCCTAACAGATGGAAATAGACATTTTGGGTTAAGGAACGAGCGGCGAGTGTAGCATGAACCTAGACAGGGTCCTCCTTTTTATCATTTTTTGAAATTACAGGACCTTTTCATTGTTGTGTCCTGCACAAGAGGCCTGGCCCAGGGATGCGTCTCTGTCAGCGCTCAGTACAAGTACAAAGAAGGAAGGAGGAAGGGACAATAAAAGAAAGAGGGAAGGAAGAAGGAAGAGGAAGGAGAAAGAGACACAGAGAGCGAGGGAGGGCGGGAAGCAGAGGGAGAGAACGTGCCATAACTCACTTCTTCCTCTCGTCAACCCGGCTCAACACCCGCACCCCCACTCTGTGCCGCTCCTCTTCTGTCTGGGGCTCGCTGTATAATCTGAGTGCCCTCCCCAGTCCCAGCCAGCACCCAGGCTACTGCTGGTCTTAGACAGCTAAGCCCGTGGTCTCTACCATGCAGCTCAGGGCCCCCTGAGCTGCTCTGAGGGCCCCTCGAGCCCAGGGGGTGTCTAACTCTGCCTGCTGACAGAATCAGTCCATCCCCCACACCCACAGCTGTGTGTCCAGAGTGCTCGGCTGCTCTTGTGATTACTGTGATAAGAATCCATTTAGAAGTTGTCCTGCATCCACGGCAGTCCTTTGTCATTGCAGTTGCTAGACAAACAGCCACAAGCATATGGCGATGCCTGGGTTTCTCCAGCAAAGAGGCCTTTGCACTGGAAAGGGGAGAGGGGCACTGGCCTGTGGCCTGCATCTGGGCTGGCCTGACCTTTCTCTTGCCATCCCTGTTCCTGCCTCATTGTCCGCCTGTCCAGTATCTTCAAGGTTTCTCCCCAGGCACTCAGAAGTGGCAGCTGTCCGCTGGCCAGAGGCCACATCTGGATTTCATCCTCCTCGTTAAATTAGTGGCTGCTTCCCAAGCTTTGGCTCCTTGATCTCCCAAAGCCCTATTTGTGCTGCTCACAAGGACGGTAATTTGTTCATTAATCAGGAGACTCTTTCCCAACAGGCATGCAGACTTCTGCCCACCCTGGGGGAGAGGGAGGCCTAAGAGGGGCAGAGCAGCCTCTGGATCCCAGGGGTCAGCACTGCCCCACCCCCAGGGCCTTTCTAGGGCAGAGCCCTACCTGCTCTGGTCACTCTGCCCTTCGCCTCCCATGACCGACGATGCCTGAGGACCGTTTGAGGATAGGCCATCAGGCAGCTCCTGCCAGCCCCTCTGCTGCTCTGTGACAGGGCTTTGTGGCCATCCAATCGATGTGGACAACTTGATCTGGCATCAAGTCCCTGTGCAAACCACAGCCCATCAAGAGGCATTTACTGTCCAGAAAACAAACAGTCCCCTCCCCCAGGGACCAGCCCGCCCCATCTCCACCCCCCCCACATACACTGGGTACCCTTGCCTGCCCTTGGAGAGCTCAGACCAACTAATCCAGGCCACACTGTGATGCTTTCCAATCCCTGCCCAAGCCGCCCCAGGTCCAAGGGGGGGACGAGACTCAGGGTGCAGGGTCTGTGCCCTGTAACCCATCCTTGGTAGGCTCTGGAGCCTTCTGACCCTGCACCTCAACAGCAATGGGAGTTTAACCACATTGACCCTTTGGAGGAGTATACTAGGTTGAAAAGCGTTTCCCCCAAATTCACGTGCACTGGAACTTCAGAATGTGACCTGATCTGCAAGCAGGCTCACTGCAGATGCCATCAAGTTAAAACAAGGTCTTTCAGGCATGGGCAGGCCCTGATCCAATGATGCTGTCTTTTAAAACAAGGAAAATTTGACACAGAGACACAGAGAAGACGGCGGGGCATAGACGGGAGGCCACGTGACAATGGAGGTAGGGAGGGGAGATGTGTCTATCACCCAGGGACCGAGGGTGGCACCCAGCAGCCAGGGAGAGTCGTGGACCAGCTCTTCCCCAGGATCAACCTTGCTCATACCCCAAACCATGTTTTAAACCACCCAGCTTGGTTTTTTTGTTTTCTTTTTCTTGTGGCAGCCGCAGAATGCCAACACAGGTGGTAGGTGGGTTGAGCAGGTTTGGAAAACGGAGGATCAGAATTGGGGGTGGTTCACACCAAGGTCACAGAAGTGAGGCTGAGTACAGCCTCTTCCCCACCACCAGTCTCCTGTGAAGCCCAGAGACTGAGGAGGAGCCCAGGTCCTTGCCTCAGGCCCCCCGTGCAGAGGGGGGCCAGGCCCAGACGCCAGGGCACCTCAGGAGCAGGGCCGGTTTCCTCACCTTCTCCCCAGCTTTGCACACAGCCTGCCACCGGCCCCTGATGAAAGCTCCTCGTCGTAGAACCAGTCCTTAGGGACCTCTAGTTCTCAGCAGCGCCTGGTGCTCCAGAGCTTCAGTAAGTGAATACATGAATGGAAAAAAAAAGGGTTTTTTTTTTGGTTTTATTTTAAAAATGGAGTTCCTTCGCAAAATCCTTTTTTGGAGGCCGTTGCTGGTGTCTCAACCCCCAGAAACCCACACAAGGAGCTCTGTGTTGAGGCCTGCCTGCCCGTAGAAGTGCATGCTGGTGTGACGCAGGGTTCTCCACCTGGGACTGTGGGCAGTTCGGGCTGAACCCGCCTTGCTAAGGGCCACCCCGAGTCCTACGGGATGTTTAGCCTCCACCTACTCTGTGCCAGGAGCGCTTAACACTCCTCCTCATTTAGACTGTGACAACCCAAGGTGTCCGTAGACATTGTCACATGGCCTCGGGGTGGTACATGGGACGAAGCCCAGGCAGCCCCAGCATCTCCCCACTCGGAAGAGAACACTAGGCTGGCAGAACTAGGTGTGTGCAGTTCCAGAGTGAGGGCACCAGGCAACAACCTGCTTTGCTGTGGAGAAGTTTCCTGTCCAGGGGGCAGAGATGTCCAGGTGGACACTGGGCCACTGAGAGCTAAAGAGAGACTTCTGGCACTGGAGGGAGAATTTACACTGTGTACCAAGGACCCTCCCCTAGAAGGTTCTGGAATGTTCTGGCACCTACCTTGCTGACAGGATGGGAGGAATGACTCTATCCTCCTCTGAAACGCAGCCACCCCTTGGTGCCAAAATGACCAACACTTTGGGATGACCTGATACCACACCAGGCAGGCTGGCCTTCTCAGGGGCCAGGCAGCACAAGCCCTCCTTGCTCTCAGTCCCAACTCTGAATTCATGAACAGGGCAGCAGTCCCTCAGGCTGCAGAACCCTGTGCTAGGGGCCTTTCACCTTCAGGCTACCCTATCAGAGCAGCAGTCAGTCCCACTGAAGAGGAGGAAACTAAGCCTCAGAGAGATCAAGGAAGTTACCAGAGGTCACATAGCTTCTGAAAGGCAGTGCTGCGAATTCCATCCCAGGCCATCTGGCTTCCTCTATCACACAGGCCCTGGAATACCCTGCATCCTCTCAGGGTGTCCCCCACCAGGGCTACTTCCTGGGACACAAAAGCCAGTGGTCACGATGAATGCCCTGTCAACAGGAGCCCGGGGGGGGGGGGGGCTCAACGAGAGAGGGCTGGGGAGAGAGGGAGGCCCAGAACCTACCAACAGCATCATCAGGCAGGAGGACAGTGCCCATCTCAGAACCCAGGGCCAAATGGGCAGCACGTCCCCCGGAGAGGCCACATGTGGGGAACGCCCGCCGCAGTGGCTCCCAGCCCAGGCCGAAGCTCGTCAGCTCCCCGGCCACGAGAGTGTTTGTTTCCAGGGCAAGGCTGGGAGCGGTTTCCAGGTGGGGGTCCTGGAAACACCGTGCTCACATTCACCGTCCTGAGCACAGAGCCCCATTCAGCTGCCGGGCAGGCTGACCCGCACCACGAACGGCCGTGTTCTGGGAAGGGTGGAAAAGTCAATTCGGAGCCTGCCCTTGACGCCATCCCCACACCCTCGATTCCCTTCATAACGGGACACGGCAAACAGGGCACAGGAAGGGGACTTGGCATCCTGACACCCAGGCAGTCACAGCCCAGGATGCCAGCTTTACAACACATAGCACAATGCCACCGAAGTTTGGTGGTGGCAGGCAAAGGGACAGTCAGGCATTCTGTGGTCCCCACGAACACCTCCACTTCCTCATCCTGCTGAGTGCTGGGGCTGCAGGAAGGCAGACGGCCTGCAGACTGTCCCCACAGCCAGCCGATCGGATGAGCTGTTCAGTAAGAGGGGTGCAGAGACGTGTCAGAACCAGCTGCAGGTGACGGGGCTCCCACTAGGATGACAGGCACAAAGCAGGAGTTAGGGGCTCACTTTGGGGGTGCTGTCAGGGAAGGACTGGAAGGCCATGGAGATGCCCAGGAGGTGCGGACTTCTCACACACCGCAGCAGGAGCTGTGGGAGGCAAGGACGGGCCCAGTGATCACAACAGAAGCCACAGGGTAGACGACCCTGGTGAGTACCCACATCCACTGGGCCACTGCCCCAAGAGGAGATTCCAAAACAGGCCTGGGAGAGAGTTAGAGGCCAGAGGGAAGCCAAGAAGAAAGGAGAGGTCACCACCGGCTGGTCAGTGGGGCCAAGAGGGCCAGGGCCAATGCTTTTATTGACACACCAAGGTCACAAGCAACTCTGCCAGGGAAGTTTCAGAGGAGGGATGACGGCCCTGGGCAGTGAGGTGTGCGGGGGAGCCGTGCCTTCACGGCCCAGGGAAGAGGCCAGAGCAACAGGAGGGCCTGCGCGACGACAGACCAGTAGATGTGTGCTGATGGCAGGACCAGCGGAGAAAGAGGTTGAAGGATGGGGAAGAGGGGCACTCAGGCAAGTGCAGGGGGGCTGGGGAGGATCCAGTTTGTACTCAGATGCAGGGTACTCACGAGAAGGGCGTGGAAGAGCTTTCTGGGGGCTGAAACAGAAGGGCCCCGTTGGAGAGATTCGTAGCTCTTAGGAGAAGGCCGGGGAGAGGTGGGAGGAATGACAGAAACTCCACGATGTCCCTTACTGCCTCCCTTGGCTGGCTTCTCACTACCCGACCCCCAGCACACTTCCACACCTTGACTGGGAGCCCTGAGAGGATCCGTCTGAGTTCTTCACTAACTCCGAGCACCAGCCAACCATCACATTCATAGGAGCAACTCCGTCCCTTGTGGTACACTTGGTCTATCACAGTGGCTCGAAAGGCTTGCCGAGTGACTGACAGATCAGCGGTCTCTTCTCTCAACTTCAGCACTCCTTGGATTCACCAAGTCTGAGAAAGCTGATATCCCACATCCCTGCCAAGTAAGAGAAACCACAGGAAACTGTGGAGCTGGCTTTTTCCTTCCTGTTTTTTAAGGATAAGGAAAAAAAATCCACTCAGACCAAACAAAATGAGGTGGCCTTGGAGTGCTGATGAGATCCAATTAGCAGAGATGGGGCTGGACTGGCTCTCCTCCACAAACATCCTATTTATTTGTGGGGCGCTTGGGGGGGCACGGCAAGCTTGTTTCTTATTACTCTGCTTCACGCCTGGACTAAGGCAGACTGGCTCGTGATGAAAGCCTGTGGCTCTTAGCAGCAGCAGCAGGAGTCCAGGAGCCAGAGCCTCAGCACCCCAGGGGGCAAAACGCATGGGGGTCGGGAGCCCACCAGCCCATCTTTTAAGGGGGGTAGGGCCAGGGACCAGAGAACACTGGTAAGCAAATAACAATAGCCAACTCTATTGAGGTGCTTGGTTGGTGGCAGGGCTCTGCGACCCCATAGACATTTGCTCCAACCCCACTTCTGCCCACAAAGCCTGCAAATGGGTTTCCTTTTCCTCTCGGTATTAGAGATCCAAACCAGGCTTGTTCCACGACTGAGCCACAGCCCCAGCCCTTTTTATTTTCTTTTGAGACGGGGTCTCGTTAAGTTGCTCAAGATGGCCCCAAACTCAAAATCTGCCTGCCTCAGCCTCCTGGGTGGCTAGGG
Organism: Dolichotis patagonum; assembly: GCA_004027295.1. Classification (NCBI taxonomy): domain Eukaryota; kingdom Metazoa; phylum Chordata; class Mammalia; order Rodentia; family Caviidae; genus Dolichotis; species Dolichotis patagonum. Next base: position 108,339 of record PVJX010001814.1, on the reverse strand, counting down.
TGACAGGCATGCACCACTGTGCCCGATTGAATCTAGGTTTCCAATCCATGTTTGGCTCACTCCAGAGATGGTTTCTGATGGGAAGCTGAGATACGCTCTCTCTAGGGAGAATTCAGGTTTTCAGTTCTGTAAATAGCAGGGGAAGGGAAAAAACCCAAGAAGCAGATATTATGGCCTCCGTGAGTGACTGACATTTTTGTTCTTCACTTTGGAAACTTCCAAACTGAGGGTCCAAGGAGGAGGCAGGTGAGGACCATGCTAGGCAAAGTTCTGGGCCATGAGGAACAGAACAGGCTGAGCAAAAGGGGCTCTTGTAGGCTGCCAAGATAGAAACACCTGGGAACAACCCATCCCTGTATGGAGTCTCCAGTATTCAAGGCTGTGAGCTGGACCATAGGGCAAGACACGTGAGGAGGTCAATCCCTGCCTATTTGTTCCATACTTTCCTTAGGAACAGTCTCTTTGTCTCACATTCTTTGGGAGAGAGAAGTAGACTCCTGGGAAAAGGTACTGTCAATTCAAGTGCCAAATAGGAGAGAAGAGGAAGAGCGGTCAGGAGGGGTTTGTAGAGCCTCCAGACGGAGACTGTCCCCAGCCTCACCCCACCAGGATGGCCTTGCTGTGAGTAGCCCTGGTGGCCACAGGTGAGGCACAAGAATGATGGGCTGCTGATGGGCTGGTGAGCTTAACTATCTGTATTAGTCAGCTCTCTGCCACTGAAACAAAATCCCTGAAATTATAAACTTGTTTGGAGGAAAGGTTCATTTTGAGTCATGGTTTCAGAGATTTCAGTTTATGGTTGCTTGGTCTTGTGGCTCTGGGCCTGGAGCAGCATAGTACATGGAGGGAGCATGGGTGGCAGAGGCCTGTTTACCTCATGGGGGGCAGGAAACAGAAAGGAAGAAGGTGGGGTCCCAGCATCCCCTTATGGAAGCCACCAATGACCTTACTTCCTCCCAGTAGGCCTCACATCCTACAGTTCCATCATCTAACTCCAGCACTACAAGCTGATATCGCAGTGTGTGGCTTGCCTTGCTGCCTTCTGCCTGCCGTGACCAGCTGTTCCTCTGCAAGGCCCACCGCCTATGCTGCCCCGCCTCGGAGCCAACCAACCATGGACTGAGACCTCTGCAAACTGCGAGCTGAAATAAATCCTTCCTCCTTTACTTTGGATGTCGGATATTTTGTTCCAGCAACCAGAAAAGGAACCAAGACAGAAGCTGACCGAGGAAACGGTTCAAAAGCAGGTTTGTTCTTGAAGATGAGGGAAATCTCAAGGCTTGTCTAGGAGGAGTGGCCCTAGAGGGCCCTCTAGGGCCCTAGAAGGCATCCTCTCCTCACCCATGTGTGCAACTCCCGGTCTTTGCGTCGCACAAGAGCCGAACAAAGCACAAGGAGGAGGTGTGGCAGGCCGAGGGGGGTGGGAAAGCTGTACCAGTCCTCCTGGGAACCTGGGAACCTGAGGAGACAGATGCCTGCTGGACGGGGAAGTGTCCCACCTTCACCCACCTCCACAACCCACAGGCGGCTGTGAGGAAAGGGAAACAGCTGGAAAGGCCTGGAGCAAGCACTCACCTGGCAGCTGCACAGGAAAGCTGTCCGGAGTGCAGCGAGCAGGAGGGTGCCCACATTCCTGCGTGCCACTGGCCCCGAGATGACAAGGAGGACACCATCTCCCTCTTCCCTGTCCCAGGGGATGACGTCAGTCTCTAGGAGGAAGTTTCTATAATGCTTTAGAGCCAGTGTCCTCCAGGAGTCCCAGGCAAGGGTGGAAACTCCCTGAAATTAGATACCTTAAAAGTTACATGCTCAAGCATACGCACGCGATCTCCTGGAGAGGACCCAAAGTCCCATTAGCTCTTCAAAGGGGGCTATGGCAAGGGAAAAATAGGAGACCCAACCAGACACTTGGGGTACCATAAAATGTACCTGGTCCCCCACTCCAAGCCCTGAAGCTGTGTGCCCCATCAAAGACACTCCAGACAGGTTGCAGGTTAGTCAGTCAGTCATTCTGACCCAAGCCCAAATCTTCTTCCACAGCACGTTCCTAGGAGCTATGGGTCTCAAGGACAGTGTGCCTGGTTCTTGGCATCTGGGTCACCGACTAGGTGTCTGTGACTCACGGGACTGCTTCCTACAACGAAGATGCTGATGGTGGTGAGCAGACAGCATCTCTTACTTCCCCTAGAGTTCCTGCGAGGAGGTGGGGCGTGTGCACCTGTGTGCATGACATGTGTTTGTGTGTTTTATGTGTAGCAGCGTATGTCCCGGAAAGCCTGAGAGGAGGTGAGTGAATGTAGCTCTGTGAGCAGATGTGAGTACCTCTAGTAATGCGTTTGGTGTGTAAATGGAAGGGTGCGTGTGCATGTCAGAGGGGCGCAGGACAGGAGTACGGGGATCAACAGGGTGTGGAGGACAGATGCCCTATCTTATCCCTCAACTCCACTGAATTAGAGGACCACCAGAAGCATGCAGAACTCTCCAGAGGATGTGAAATAGGCTGCCAGCCTTGATTCTGTGTCTCTGCACAGAATGAGATCACATTTTACTAGAAATCGAAATCTTCATCCTCTGACAGACATGGTCACATTGTCATTATGCAAGAGATGGCCCAGAGGCTCTTTGTCTAAGTTCACACAGGTCTGTGACACAAACTTCTGGTTCTCTTCCAGGGAAGGAGACTAAGACCCAAGGAAGGGGCTTCAGATTCTCAATCTCTGTCTGTTTCTCTCTGTCCCCTTCTCCCCACCCAGTGACACTGCTGAGGGACAAAGCCCTCCTCACCCCTTTCTAGGCTCTGTTCCTCCCTCTCTCTTCTGGCACTGGGGCTGTGACAGGAAGCTCTGGCTTCCGTCAAATCTTCCTCTGGGCAGGACACCACCTACGAAGGCTCAATCCAATCTAGCACCCAGCACTTTCCAAAGAGGATCACGGTGAAGCCAGTGTGTTCTCTATGGCAGGGTCAGGGCCCCTCTGCCCAGCGCGAGCATTCCCCATGACTGCCTGGGCAATCCTCCAGAACCCTGGCACAGTGAGGCTGAGTTCAGGGAGACCCTGTGCCTCCCTGTTTTAGTTTTCTCTTGCTGGGACAAAATACCCGACACCCGAAGTTAAAGAAGGAAAGGTTTTTTTTAGCTCACAATTTGTAGAGGTTTAAGCTGGATCCAAGGCAGTATGGTAGTTCATAGCAGACAGAAGGTAGCAAAGCAATAAGCAAGGGACAAGAAAAGCCTCTTTCTGTCCCCTATACTGTATCCAGGCTACCAGGATTAGGGCGGTGTTAAGCCAATCAGTGCACTGATTTAGAACTCACTCACCCACAATGCTAGCATGCTTAATCCTCGCATTGCACCATGACTCAGTCACACACTCTAGATTCAGCCACTTCTGCAAAAGCCCCACCTATGACTGTATGAGGCTTTAGGGGGACACAAGCCACAACACTCTCCTCCGTGGACACCCAGGGTCCCCAGGATGACCCTTCAGCAGTCCTGGCCAGGGCCTGGACTCCCCTCATCTTCTCAAGGCCTCTGCTGGTGCAGTAAGTGAACAACACGAGGAATGTCACTGAGGCCTGAGCCTGAGTTCTGGTGCTGTCGTGGACTGACAGCACCGGTGAGACCTTGTATAAATTACCGAGGGTCCCTCAGCCTCAGTTTCCACATCTGAAACCCCTGTCACCAGGCTGTCACATTGCTCTCTCAGGCAGGAAACAGCACTGAAAAAGCCCGCAGCGTTCACACATGGTCAGGGTTCACCAAGGGCCCTGTCCCCACTTCAGCTCTGGGTTCACCGCCTCCACATCCCTCCCGTGGGGACCCAGGTCCTCACTGACTTTTGGGGGTGGGAAGCATGAGTTCAGCCTGCACCCTGCCCTTCTCCTCCAGCCCCTGCAGCCCATGGCAGGAAGATGCCACCAGAGCCGAGGGGCAGACAGTACTCTGGTTGTGCCTCTGGGTTCCAACCAGGATGTGGAGGCAGACGCAGGAGTCCGGACTGACGTGTGCTGCCGGTCACAGAGAGTTTAAGTATTGTAGACCCCTCCTCCAGCTCAGGAGGGAGTCCACATTACCCATCAGCCACCAGGGAAGTCTCCCCACAGTACAGTTGTGAATTAAACATGCAGCCTAATGAGTTGATTTTATTAGTTTGCAAACGCATTGAGAACTCGTTATCAAAATAAACATCAATTCCTTTCACCTCTGCCGCAGCCTCTTTAAGGGAGGGAAGATAAACACAAATATAGAGCGCTGGCCAGCTGGCCGTGACCCAGCTGTGCACGTGGGCTGCAAGGGTCCCACCTCCTTCAGGTGGTCTCTGAGACCTTGCTGAGGTGGGAGTTGGAGAAGTTACCCACAACAAGTCCAGGGCAGCTCCTCAAGTCTCACCATTTGCTCCCACCAGGGTGTGGGCCAAACGAGGCCCCAGGGAACTGGACAGTCCAACAATAATAGCAGTAATAATAACAGTGATATGCTGGATGCTTAGTTCCCAGCTCTGTGCTATGTGTTCTCTGATCTCCACCAACCTATGGGTAGGGAAAATGAGTCCATCTCATAGAGGAAACACCTGACACAGCTACCCAAGGTCATGCTGGGAAACAGGGTAGGAGGTGGTCCAGAGTCTGTTACCTCAAGATTGTCCTCTGTGGGGTTAAATGGAGGGCAGGGTAAAGACAACACGATGCAGCTGAGCATGGTGGCATACACCTGTCATCTCAGCACTCTGGGAGGCTGAGGCAGGAGGATTGCAAATTCAAGTCCTGCCTGAGCAACTTAGTGAGACCCGGCCTCACAAAAACAAAACAAAACAAAAAGAGCTGGGTATATGAGTCAATGTAAAGAGCCTGCATTCTATCTTCAGTACTATAAAAGCAAACAAAAGCAAGACTCTGGAAAGGAAAAGACCTCCATGATCTGGGCAGGGAGCATTAAGATGGAAAAGCTGACCTCTAAAAGAGCCTAGGACCTCTGTGGCTCCATGCTGTCTCCCTGGAGACCCTGATGAGTGATAATGCCCTCTTCCTGCACTTGCTTTCCTCCCCTCCCCCAGCCTCCAGGTCCCGCCCCAGGCCCTTGGGGGAGAGATGGTTCCAGGCTGGCAGAATTAGCCACGAAGCTGGGTGGACAGGGACCATATTGTCACGCTCTGCAGTCCGTGTTGTCTCTGGAAAGGATGCTCTAATCCCATTTCATCCGTTCTCCATGGCTGTCAGCTGTTTGCAGGCATTTGGAAGGCAGGCTGCTGCAATCGGAGCCATTGTGCAGCCCTCTCCCCGCATGTGCTCATCCATCCATCACGCTGTCCTGGACCCCTTTGTTGGCCAGCCAACCCCCTCTCAGTGGCATCTCAGGCCTGCCCGCTCCCAGCTGCTCCACCTTCCCTTCTATTTTGGGCCCACAGCCGGACAGGGCTGGCATGCCTCGGCCAAGCCCCTGCAATGAGGAGGGGTGGGGACAGCTGGCAGGAAAAGGCCTTCTTGGAGTCCATAGGAAGGAAGGCAAGAACTAAGCTTCTGCTACTTTCTGCAAGCAAGGATAGAGAGAGCAGTGGAGTGCAGCTTTCTCTACACTGCAAGCACAGAAATCTAGCTGTTAAAGAAGAAGAAAGAAAATAAAGCCCACTCCCCTCACCCCTGTGGTGCACAAGACACAGAAGATAAAGCCAGGCTTTCCCAGCCAGGCCTGCTGGGCCTCTGTCCCTCCCCAGCCCCTCCCCCTCACCTCCCACTGTTGCTGGACTTCAGCTCCACTGTGTTCTTTTTTCCAGGTCTTCCCAGTCTCTAGGCCTTTGCTCTTGCTGTTCACTCAGCCTGGGGCCTCTCACTTTTCTACACAGGCCTGGTCCTTATCTCCCAGCCTCCTGGGGCAGCCCAGGGACGACCCATCTCCATTTTCCTAAAGGACCCTGGCCCGTCTTTCCTCGCATGTCCTATAGATTTTATCTGGGGATGGCTGGTCTCCCCCTAGACTAGACTGGGTCTAGGCTGGTCTTAAGGTTGGGGCCCAGACAACATCCTAAGCATCTTTAGAAGACAGTTAGCAAAGCCCACCTCTAGTTGTCATAAGAATCATGCCTGACACGGTAAAAGTCTATTGTTATTATTATTATCATTATTATTATTATTATTGCGCTTGTTTTTATTTTCCAGTCCCGCAAACCGTGTTGACACACAACGAGCACACACTTGGCACGATGCTGTTATCTCACAGTGCAGGATTCTATTTCAGAGGCTGGAGGAGCTACAGCAGGGGAACAGCCCTTGACACCATCAGACACACCACCCGGCTGTCACTGAGAATGAACTCGGGACACAGAAGTAACGTACAGTACCAGAGATTCCACTTTTCTGGGGTTTCAGTTACTGAGGTCAACGGTGGTCCACAAATATTCCATGGGAAATTCCAGAAATAAATAAATCACAGTTTTCAATAACTTTATTTGTTATAATTATTCTATGTTATTATGAATTATAGTTGTTAATCTCTTACTGTGCCTAATTGATAACTTTCTCATGAGTATGTACAGGAAAAAGCAGCACATACAGGGTTCATTAACCTTTCTTATGAGTAGGTACAGGAAAAAATACATACAGGGCTCAGTGCCAGCCCCAGTTTCAGGCATCCAGCAAGGGTTTTGGAACACAGTCCCTGAGCATAAGGGCGGATGACTCCTTTGAGGCCCAGAATTGGTCCCCAGCAGGGCTAATGACCCCCGTGTTCCTATGATGTGTTGTTTGGTGCCCACTGTCCTCCTAAAATTGAGCCAGGTCTATGAGGGCCCACACGCTCCCAGAGGCCTGGGCACATCTTCGGAGGTTCTTGTGAGCCCTTCAGCAGATCTTCAGCAGATGTTCTCTGTCCTTGCTGCTGACCCCAAGGGACGGAGACCAGACATGTTCCTGTGTCCAACCCCAGCTGCGGTCTCATCTACCGGGTGTGCTCCCAGGGCCTGATTTTTCTTGCTGAGGGGGTTGCTCTTGAACCCCCAGCTCGGTGATGCCCAGGAGGAGCATGGGAAGATGGGTAATGGGCATGCTGATCCTGCAGCCTTTATAGGCTATGTCTGCAAACCACAATCACATGAAATAAGCAAGACACACATGAATGCTCATACAGCCAAGACACACAGCTACACACAAACATGCATGCTCTCACACACACTCTACACTTGGACATGTGTTTGCACACAGACATATACATGTTCGCGCATATGTATACACACGGACACACGTAACATGTAAATGCACATACACATGTACACACACATCTATACACAGACATACACACGCACATGTGCACACATACACATTGCTTTTCCTCTGCGTTCAAGCTTGCCAGTTTTCACCAAGTGGGCACATCACCCACCTTCTGGAATTGGGACCTTCTCCTCTCTCAAACACCACGAAGGTTGTAAAGGGCAAGCCCTGTGATATTCCTATGCAAACTGACCTCAGGGCACTGTGAACCCTCGCTCAACTTCCAGCTTCCTTGTCTCCTACAGTCCCCTCTGTTGAGTTGGGCAAAATTGTACCCTGTTGGACCCTACAGCCTCCCCTGTCACAGACCAGAGTCCCCCAGAACACTTGCAAGCTCAGAATAGAGAGAACAAAGGGGCGAGAGGCGGACTCTCTTCAGCAGGTTGACCCAGAGCCTTGAGGGCACTGGCAGGTTTGGCCCTGAGCATGTGCCTGTGTTTGCTGTGTGCTGGTTTGATTTGGTTCATTCTCTTGGCTGCATCCCCTCAAGGCAGCAGATCATTTCTCTGGAGCAGCAGCCCTGTCAAGAGCTGAGAAAAGTGAACATTTCAAAAAGGAAGGGAAGAAACTAACCCATCAGCTAGTTTTTGCAGAAAAGCATAAGAGTGGTCTAGGAAGCCACCCTCCTCAGTCTAGGCCTGGACAGGTGCCCAAGAGCTGGGGTTGAGGTCTTTGAGAGGACACCCAGGACAAGGGTGAATTCTCAGGGTTCAGGACACAGAGACCCCTTCTAGAGTGGGACAGCTGAGAAAGGGATGGGTGGGGTGCATGGGTGGTGAAGCAGCTCTTCCAAAAAGCTGGGGTGGGGTGGGGGAAACGTGGGGGTGGGAGGCATTTTCACCTGCCCACCTGCATGCGGGAGGCAGCTGAGACGTATTTATTGAATGAGGAACAGAAGGAACACTGGCCAATGGCCATAGCTGTGCACATGCTTATGGGCCAAGGTGGGCAAGATGGCCAGCCTGAGGTGAAGGGCTGCAGCAGGAAGGGGAGTGGACTCAAGCCAGTAAGTTCAGTGGCAGCAGCAGGGACCTAGGTCACTATCAGGAGTTCTCCCTGCCTATAGAGCTGGGAGTGCCTGCAGGCTTTTCATTGGGAAGCTCCTGCCATGAGCCTCTCTGGAGAGTTTTGAGGGGCACCATGCCAGTCTTCTCATGCCAGGACCTCATGACTGTTCTTGCTCTGTAGTGAGGGGATGAACCCAGAGACCCCTGAGGTCCCTTCTGGCTCCTGGCTGAGATCTCAAGCTCCTAGCAGTGTGGGTAGTCAGGCTGCTGGCTGCAGACAGCTCTGCATGCCTGGTGTGCCCAGCTGGGAGTCTCCAGGGACAGGAAGCTTACACTCAGTATGTGCTAGGGCGGGGGAGTCTCTGCTATTTGGGTCCTGCTGAATGATTTACCACCCCCATCCCTGCCAGTACAACTCCTCTCCTAGTGAATTAACTGGCTCTCCTGAAATCATAAATAATTAGTGTGTCTGTCCCTGGTGCCACTTAACAGTTTGTGTTTTCAAAGCACTATGCCCATTAACCAAAAAATTCTTGATCCACCTCCAGGAGAAAAGGACGATAACGAGAAGGAGCCTGAAAAGACTTTTGGAAGTCATCTCGTCCATCCCCCCACCGCTGGGATATAGTAAAAAACAAACCAAATCTAACCAATCCACAGCCCTATTTTGAGAACACAGCGAAATCTCAATGCCTTAAAGCCAAGCAGAACAAAGAGAAATGAGCCATACCAGGGCAGACTGCTCCCCAAAGAGCAAGCCACTAGCCAGAACCCAGCAAGCCAAGAAGCCCAGGATGCCCCACAGAGCACAGTGGACCAGGACGGGGAGGCTGGGGAAGAACAGAGGTACTTAATGTACTTGGAGGTACCTGGAGGGACCAGGACCCAGCAAAGACATTTCCACACCTGTGAGGAGGGAGATGGTAATTTGCCAAGCCACCTACTCCTTAGCATGTAAATGACAAGTTCGGATACCTGAGAATGCCTCTTTTAATCAGCCCCTCACCTCTGCCCAGCCAGCCACATACCAGGTTTTGCTACTGATGTGGGGCAGAAATGGCCATTCATGCCACCTGGCTTCTACCTGCGGGAAGGCAAAGCTCAGTATGTCTGTTGATTCCTGTGCAGCTTCCCAAACAGACTCTCTCCTGGGGTCCGCAGAGGGCACCACTCTTCTGCCCTTTTAGGGTCATAGCCCCTGAATCATCTGATGAGGAGCTGTGGCCATGGTGCCCCTCAAAACTCTCCGGAGAGGCTCATGGCAGGAGCTTCCCAACGCTGGGATGTGACAGGGGAAAGCAGTCTGTTTCCGGTTCATGGGCAGGCCACTCTGGAATTTACAGGCCACTTAGTGCCCGATGACCAAACAGGAAGTCTTCTACAGGGAAAGCACCTCTCCTCACTCCCACCAACTCGACTAAGGGCCAAGGGAAGAGATGATGGGCATAAAGGGGACAGAGCAACGGAGGGGCTGCTTCCAGCGCAGCTCAGTAGACGCCCATGGGAGCAATCACCCCGTGGCTAACAAGGACAAACTCCGGGGAGCCTGTGAGGAGGCAACTGCCTGAAGGCACTGGAGAACAAACCGAAACAGGCAGATTTTGAGAAGGGCTTCCTCTTCAGAAGACATGGATGGCAAAAATGTGAACTTCTTGGCTGATGTGGCTTTTAACATCAGGGCATGATGAAGCCAGCACACCACAGAGAGCTATACCTACAGCAAACCACAGCCATAGTAGTCACAGCACGGTGATCTCACCATAAGGACAGACATAGAGAACAACAGAATGGAACAGAAGGTCCAGAAATATGCAACTGATTTTTATATAACAAGGCTGCTAAGAATCTCAATCAGAAAAAATAGTCTCTTCAACAAATTATGTTTGGATAACTCCAAAAATATACAAAAGAATGAAGCTGAACCCCAACCTCACATCACACACAAAATGAACTCAAAATAAGTCAACACCCAAAATATAAGCGCTGAATGATAAAACTCTTAGAATAAAACACAGGGATAAACCTTGATGACTGAGAAGTAACAGTGGATTCTTGGACATGAAAGAAATTGCTAAGCTGTGCTTGATCAAAAGCAAAAACTTTTGTGCATCAAGAAAGTGAAAAAGAAATCTACACAATGAGAGAAAATATTTACAAGTCACATATTTAACAAGTGTCTAGTGTCCTTTATAAATAAAGAACTCAATACTACAACATCAAAAACACAATTTTAAAATGACGAGATTTGTATAGAAATTTCTTCGAATAAAATATACAAATGGGCAACAAGTACAGGAAAAGACAGTCAACATCATTAGTCAGGAGGGAAGTACAAACTAAAGCCATAAGGAGATACCACTTTACACCCACAAGGATAGCTATAATTAAACAAATGAAAAATAAGCAGTGTTGATATGAAGAAATATAACCTTTGTGCATTGCTGGTGAGAATGGAAAATTAAAATTGTTCAGTAACTATGGAGAGAGGTTCGTTGGATCCTAAAAAAGTAAAACACAGAATTACCCAGACTTAGTAACTCTATTCCTAGGTATACAACTAAAAAAACTGAGAACAAGTATGGTACACATACATTTATAGCAGCACCCCTGACAACAGTGTAACAGTGCACAGGCTCAAACGTCCATTAATAAATGAATGGATGAACAACTTATAGTACATACAATGGAACATCGTTCAGCTATTTTAAAAAAAGGAGTACTGATATGTGCTATACTGATGTACCTGAAAACATTAGGCCCAGTGACAGAGGCCAGACACAAAATTATTCCATTTTTATGGAGTAAGTAAATCCATAGATACAGACTGCAGGTTAGTGTTTGCCAGGGACTAAAAGGAGGGCAAATGAGAAGCAACTGCTTCAAGAGTAAGGGGTTTCCTTGAGGGGTGATGGAATTGTTTGAAAGCAGACAGATGTGATAGCTGCATAACATGGTGAATGTACTAAATAACATTGAATTATTCACTTTTTAAGATGCTTAGCTTTATATAATATGAATTTCACATCAATTAATAAAAAGTAGAAAACTCACAGTTTGGAATTCAGGGCAAACATGGCCACCAGAAAGTAAAAGTAAATCCTAGAGAGAAGAGTACATGCAACCCAGATGAGGATAAAGTGACTAAACTGAAATTTAAACTACTTTCCCAAGAGAAAGCAACTCAACAAAGTAAATTCCCACCAAAGCAAATATAAAATTAACAATTTTCAAAGAAATGTACCAGAATCTAGATTCTCTGTAGCACATCACAATGCCTAGAATCCTGTCTTATTTTTCTGATTGCTGAGACAAAATACCTGACACCCAAAATCGAGGAAAGGTTTAGTTGGCTCACAGTTTGTAGTGGTTTCAGTTTATAGTTGGGTGGTTCCAAGGCAAGGTGGCGTGGCAGAGGGCCATTGCGGAGGAGAAACAGTTCACGGTAGGCAAAAAGCAGAAGCCAGCAAGGCAGCAAGCTACAAGCAACAAGCAGTGACTCTCTTTCTGTCCCTTGTATCTTATCCAAAGTAGCCACCCTTGGGGTGAGTAGGATTCATACCCAGGGTGGGGGTACCCTTAGTCCTACTCCAAACTATGCCAAACCATGAGTGGATTAATTTAGTAATCACGCACCCTCAATCCCAGCATCACACACTCCATCCCCAGTCCCTTCCAAGAAGCCCCACCTATGGCTGCATGAGGCTTTGGATGGGCACCTAGACACAGCCGTAACAGGTACATACAAAGGTAATCCACACATAAAGAACCAGGAGAATATAACCCACTATTACGATAAGAGGCACTCAATGACAGTGATTGAGATATTAGATGTTGAAATTAGCAGACATGGATTTTAAAGATGCAACTATAATAATAATCAATGAATAAATGACAATATGCTGCAAATGAATGATAAGATAACATGTCTTTAGAGAACTAGAAAGTGTGTGGTGTGTGTGTGTGTGTGTGTGTGTGGTGTATCTCTAGAATGACACTTTAGAACTGGAATATAAAATATATGAATATGAGAAATCCACTGAATGAGAGAGGGAAGGATGGGAAAGGGGATAAACAAAGGAAGCAAGTTGTATTGCATACCGGTACCCATTCCCCATGACAGTTTAAAATGTGTGCATTGCAAACATGTACTAATAAAAAATTAAGAAAACAAACTTGGTAATGCTCCCTAAATTAAAAAAGAATTCACTGGATGAGCTTAACAAGAGAACAGAAACAATAAAGAAAATAATAAACTTGAAATTTTATCTATAGACATTATTAAATCTGAAGAATGGAGAACAAAAAAATAGAAAAAAAATTGAATAAGGACCTGCGGGACAACATCAAAATGTCTAACATAAGTGTTAATGAAGCCCAAGAAGGAAAGAGACAATGGAGCTGAAAAAATGTTTGAAGAAATAGTAACTGGCACTCCCCCAAATCTGGTGAAAGATGTCAATGCACAGATTCAGGATTCAGCATCTCAAATAGGATAAACACAAAGGAAACCATGCCAAGATGCATACAGGTTCTGACAGCAAGTGATAGGAAAAAGCGAACAAAGGATTTTTCCTGCTCCCACATTTCCAAACTTGAGAAGGCACCCCCAGCCTCCTTCCTGCTTGCCACTTGATGTAAGTACGCCCCTCCCCATTAAGCAGAAAGGTCAACAAAGGGGGAAATACTCCTTTGATCCCTAATCGAGCATCAGCTGGAAAGGCAGCCCCACATTGGAAGTGGGACCTGTCCCTTCTGATGTCCCTGTGGTCTCCATGTGTGCATCCAGCTGATCCCCGTGAGGACACAGAGGCCTCTACTCCCTCTGTGATTCCTCGGGATTCCAGAAACGGAAAGCGTTTTCATGTCCAGCACAAGTTTTCTTGGCTCAGGGAGAGGAGCAACCATTCTCAAACTTTCTTTCCCCCTCTTTCTTCTCCTCATCACCTCTACTCTCCCCCACCTTCTCCTGGTTCAGGATTTGAGGAAGGCAAGAGGCAGGAGGAGCTGTGGCCCGTGCTGAGATGGACACTCATCCACTGCCTCACCTGAGGGCAGGTGACTTGTCCTGCCTCATTCCATCCTTGGGACCTGGAGAGTCCTTCCAGGGCACAAGGGTCCCAGAAAGACCACAGGGACCCTTCAACATTTAGGGTGACCAGGGAGCAATGCTCAGGTGCCGCCCACCTTCATGGGTAGGGATGGAGCTGACTCCGCTTTTCAACCTTGAAGGCCCTGAACTTCAAAGTCCTCAGCTCGTGATTCAAGGGCCTTGACGCCCTCGGACTCTTCCTTGCCATTCCTGACAGAGTCCGCAGGGCTCAGCCCTCCACCTCACCAGTCCTGCTCATGACCTGCAACCTATGCCCCTTGTAGCAGCCTCTGTCCTGTGCTGCAGCCTGACACTGCCGATTCAAATATCCTACCTTCCTGGAGGACCTGCTAACGTCCACACAGTGAAGCCTCCCTTCCTCACTGACTGCTGCTTCCTATTGTACTTTGACTCCTAGGAGTTGTTCCAAATGGTAACTTATTTAGTCCTCACGATTTCCCCATGAAGTGACTACCATCGTCCCTGAATTACAGACAGGGAAACTGAGGCTCAGAGAGATTAAGTCACTCACCTAAGGCCACAGAGGCAGTTTGGCTCCCAGACCCTGGCTCTCTCCCCCTACCAGCCTGGTGCATCTGCCCTGAAAACCTGATTAACTGGCTGAGTAGAGGAATATGAATTTCAGCTCTGCCCAGGGCCTCAGGGGGCGGGAGGAGGAGCAGGGAAGATGTGAGTCAGGGGAAACGGGGAAGTATCTCAGTTTCCTGTCTGGTCTGCAAAAGCAAGAATAGGGCCGGGAGAGCTCCGCTAGCTTCTGGCTCAGTTGCCTGGCGGCCTCTCCATCGCCTGACGCTGGACCTCCGACCCCTCAGGGTCCCAGGCCTTAACTGCTCAGCCCCCTGGCACGTGTGGGCCTAGGCTGGTATTTAACGGGTCCACACTGCAGGGAACTGCCCTTTAATAAGGGATGCGTTCCCACAGACCTCTTCTGAGCTGGGCCCCTGGAGAATCTTTGGTTGTGTTTATTTAGGGGTGATTCCTCTTCGTGCCCGCCTTCCCGCACCAGAGACAGCACTGCAGACAGGCCACTAACCAAGAGGGTCACTGAGCTGCTTTGCCAAACTGGATGGGACGGTTGCAACTCTGGCTCTGGTTCTTCCCAGGATTCCCTAACTGTTGGATGGTGCAGAGGGCTGAGGGAGGAGCAGGGGTCAAGAAACCTGAGATTCAAAATAGACCACTGTTGGCAACCAACCCCATGAAAGCTGAGGGAGCTGACTGTTCCTAAAACAGCAAGAGTAACAAACGAACTCCACTGCTCACCCAACTGCCAGGTGCAAACCTGCCACCTGAGGATCTGACAGTGCCACTGCTGGTCCATCAGGGCTAAGGTGGGGCCTGAGAGTCTGCACCTCAAGATGTGACTGATTGGTCAAGGAACCGAATCCAGAAGCCCTGAACCAACTCTGCTTGGCCCAGGGAAGGTGCAACTAGAATAATGCACGTGGCAGTGATGCTGAGAAGGAGGACATATTTAATGAGCACCTACTCTGTGACAGGCACTTCACACTACCACAGTACTACAGAAGGAGAATCTCTCCAGCCTTGCAGGGGTCCCCCAAATCAGGAGGGAGGAACACCGATCTAAGAGGGTTCCTATTTTCTGAGTGATACAGTTTGGATCTCAAATGTCCCCCAACAGCCCACGCATTCCCCGGGCAGCACTATTGAGAACTGATTTCAAAGGCAGGGTCTACTGGGAAGTTCTCTAGACCAGGGCTCTTAAAGGAGACTATAGGACCCTTGTGTCTTAGTTACTTTCCTCATTGCTAAGACAAAGTACCTGAGAACCAGAAGTTAAGGCAGGAAAGGTTTGTTTAGCTCACAGTTTGTAGACTTCAGGCCATAGTCAGCTGGGTTCAGTGCAGGTTGGCATGGCAGAGGGGCATCACAGAGAACAGTCCCTGGCAGGCAGGCAGGCGGGGAGAGGGCAGAAAGCAGCACAGTAGCACAGCAGCAGCAGCAAACAAGCAAGCCTGCCTTTCTATGTCAGCCGGGCCACCCACTCTTTGGGCCATGCCACCCATACCCAGGTTGGGGCACCCTTAATCCCAAGACCCTTGTCAGACCCTTACTCCCAGCATCGCACACTAGCAGCTCTGACAAGCCCCACCTATGAGTGTGTGGGGCTTTAGCAGAATATCTAGATACAAGCCGCAACACTCTGTCCCTTCTTTTTCTTTCTTTTCACTCCTTGGTGATGGGCTGAGTAATTTTGCTCTGCCACGTACCGCTACCCTGATATGCTACCTCATCACAAGCCCAAAAGAAATGGGGTCACTGGTCATGGACTGCAGCTGCCAAGACTACGGCCACAAATGAAAATTTTTATTAGTTGATTATCTCAGGTATTTGTTACAGTAACAGAAACTAACAGAGAGCAATATGCATGGCTGCCCATTTTGCAGAGGGGAAAACAGAGGCTTGGAAGAGCCTCAGGATCTTGTTGAAGCTCTGCCATTGGCAATAAAGCCGAACCAGCATTCCTGTGATGGCTGTACTGGCTGCAAAGTGTTTGGCACTTTGTACACAGCCTCTCGTGAGGTGGAAAGCAAGAGGCAGAGACAGCAGCACATACCAGGCAGGACTAGACAGGCAGGCACCAAGACATGGAATTTCCAGTCTTGCCCCTGAATTCCCTGGCCTCCTGGATGGAACTGGAGGACTTCACAGAGAAGTTTCTAAGCTTGCACACCATTCTTCTGCTCCGCCCTGGAGGTCTGAGACCAGAGAAACCCTTGCCTGCTCAGCCTCTGGAAAGAAATGGACTAAGGGAGCCGAAACAGGAAAACAGGCCGTAGGTGGCTGGCTGCTGCTCTACAGAGCAGGAGCCTGGGGCTCCTGAACCTTTTAAGGATTTTCCAGCAAGGGGCCCACGTTTGCATTTTGCACCAGGCCTTCCTTACAAACACAGTCCCAGTCTTGCCAGTGGGTCAGAGCGTGCACACCTCTTGGAACCACTCGCTAACTGCATGGTAAACCAGTGTGCAGCACACGCTGGGCCGGCTGGGCTACGGGCAGGCTGGTGCAAGCCCTATGCTCACGGAGGCCACAGCCTGTAAATGCCAACATCGGGAGGCTGGGAGCAGGGACTAAGGACCCCGAATGACAGCCCAGAGTGAGCATGACTCCTGTCGCACCCAGTCTACAATGACAGGCCAACTGACAGGCCAGGGCTGGGCAGGGGAGGGGAGGAGCTGCCCAGCTGCCACTGAAGCTCGGCCTCTCCAAGGAAACCTCTGCCCCAACATCCAAACTCCACGGGTGGGACCGATGCGGCTCAGCTGTGCCAGCTTGTCCCCAGGGGCTCTGCGGGAGCTGAGTCAGGCCCTCGCTTCCATTTTGGGATTGGTCAAAGGGGAAAGAGAAAGCCAACTGAAATCCATTCCCAAGCAGCGCCTGGTCTGGAAGTCCCTGCTCAAGAGCAGAGGCTGCCTGTCTGCGTTACCCCTAACAGCCACCCACACTGGGCACAGGAACTAAAGCCAGACATTCAACCCTCGGGGCCACTGTCCCCAGGAGACAGGTGCTGGCATTAGGCAGGACGAAGGCATGTGGCGTCTGGGGACCAAGACTTCCTCAGGCCCAGCACAGCCAGTGTATGTGGAGGACAGAAGGGTACTCTGGGGCCTGGGGCCAAACCTGGGGCCACCACCCAAGCCTGATCTATGAAATGGAGTCCCACAGTGGGTCTGACTTATCCTTGAACTTGGAGCCATGGTGCTGGGGACAGAGGGCTGGCATTCAGTATGTTGGTGATGGACTCAACCCAGTGACCTTTTCTCCATTCTAGGCTGCCCATGCCCACCCAACAGAGTCCAGTGCTGGCCACAGGTACAAGATCCACGGGGAATCTTCAGTATAAGGGACAAGTTGGGGAATCCACCAAAGGAGCACCCTGCCCTTCTGAAACAACTCCGCTGGCCCGCTTTCTGGTTGCTAGCATGGTCACATCCAAACTCAGAGGGGGTGGTATGTAGTGAATACACTAATACCCACGGGCACTCAGAAGGGAGCCCAGCAGGGGGTAGGCATTATACAGAAGAGGCTATCACCGTATTTCACCCACTCCAAATGCATTTTCTTTTTAAAATTTTTACATCTTTAGAGTTAGAATCCATCTTGGTTGGATTGAATGACACTTTTTTTCCTTTCTTTCTCACAGGGCACACAATGTCGCAGCATATCTCACAGTTGACATGTCTTAGGTCAAGTATGAGCCACTGCTGATAGTGGAAGTGAGGAGGATGATGGTACATTCCAGGGTGTATCTTCCAGGAGACCTGAGTTCGGGGAGCACCTCAAGCTCACTGTTCTCTGTGGGAACCTGGAAGCTATGGGGCTCAAGCACACAGTCCGGAGCCCAGCAGGCACTGGTGGGCAGGACTCCCAAAGGAGGCCTCAGATTCACACAACACCCCCCCCCCCAGGCACTGTGCTAGGTCTGGTTCCAAATATGACAGCAGACTGTCTTCTCATCGACCGGGTGTATGAATGAGTTTCATTATTTGCTTTAAACCTACATTTAACAGACAGAATAACATTTAGCCTGTAAGTGGCAGTCAGGCCAAGTTTTAGAGTGGCCATGGAAAAGTGGCCTTGCGGGTTTAGAGGAGTGACAGGAGGGACAAGGGTGCCTCTTGGGACACCTAAAGGTGAAGAACACAGGCTCTGAGTTCACTGCCCTGTGCTGTCGAGTCCACCACTTACACGCTGTGTGACTTCAAGCAAGTTGCATGAGCTCTCTAGGCCTCAGTTTCCAGATTCATATAATGGGGAAAACACATCTTCTCTGGTTGAGACGGCAGAGGAAAAAACTCACAGAACACATTTGGAATGACAACCAGCAGGAAGCAAAAGCTCAACCACTGTGGCCTCTTACTGAGCTCTGAGTTCTAGGTGACTCCAAAAGCCACTCATCCGGGAGATGTATCGTGTCACTGAACCCAGCTCACGGGCAGAGTTTGGACAGCACAGGGGAGTCTACGCTGAAGGACTGGATGAGTCGGAGCACCATCCCTCAACCTCAGCTGGTTCACTCCAGGCCTCAGGGCAGGGAAAGGGGAGCCAACCCCAGGCCATCACTGCTGCCTCCTGATTCCTGACTCTGCAAGGACATTCGAACACTCCACAGAGACCAGGACCCCCTACCCTTTCCAATCCTCACCTGAGTGGCTGGTCCCCGCCCCTCCCTGGCTGAACCATCTGGGCCTGGACCCTGACTCCTGCTGCTCCTTTGGTTTAGGCTTCCCACCTCCACTTTCTCCTGCAGCTCTCCCACCTCTCATTTGTCTCGTGACTGGGCCCCATAGCTTAGATTCCTGTGCCAGGGAGGGAGCTGAGAAAGAGGGGGCAGACAGATCACAGCCAGGCCTGGGATGGCTTTCCAGCTAAGGAGAAAACCAGGGGACCCATAGCTTCGGCTGACAGAGCCTACGGTGGCGGAGGGGCAAGGCAACACTCCCCCTTCTCAGCTCTCTCCAAAAGTGGGGACGCCCTTCACAATCCTCCCAGAGCGATTCTCAAAAGTTTCCCCTCTATTTTTCGCTCACGGACTGTCCCTTAAGGAGGTTCTAGGACCTGGAGCCAGAGATGATGGGGAGGAAGCCACAAACCCCAAATGCGTCTGCTCATCACACGTGTGTGTGTGTGTGTGTATGTGTGTGTGTGTGTGTGTGTGTGTATGCGCGCACGTGGTCAGATGATTCATCAGGATTTCTTTTTCTTTTTTTTTAACCGTTCCTCTCTTCAAGCTGGCGGAGCTTGTGTAAGATGGAGTGAGGGTGTCTGAGCACGGGCAGAGGGCACATCTGGAGAAGCCACATGATGCGGCCAAGCACAATCTGACCTCAGTAGTCACATAGGACCAGGCGTGTATCTGCCAGCTGCAACAGCTGCTTGGTAACAGGAATGATGGAACAAATCCCGCAGGATTCCCTAGGGAAACCGGGGCTCCTCCCACCCTGCAGGACGTAGTTTCTGTGTTCCTTTTCACTCTGGGACAGCACTCGCAGGTCACCCTCCAGACTTCCAGATCACTTGGTCCCTACCCACACAGAGTACCTCTCTCTCTGCCCCTCAGGACTGGCAATGTGCTTGATGCCTGTCCTTGACTGGGTACAACTCAAGACCAGGGACCTGTCTCAGTTTGTGCTGGCTCTTGGCACTGTACCTGGCACATGAGAGGTGCTTGAAAAAAACTTGAGAAGGAAATAGCTTTTGCTGCCCTTGAGTCTTGAGGGTCTCTCTGGAGCTTAAGTTGGTGGCCGTTCTCTCTCAGGATCTCCATCCTGTGATCTGGTTTCTATTTTAAAGAGGGGCATAGCTAGGGTCTGGGTAAGTGTTCCCCAAAGGCCCATGTACTCAAGAGTTGGTCACCAACTTGTGGTGGAACCTTTACGAGGGGGAGTCTAGTGAAAGGAAGTTAGGTCACTGGGGTCATGGCCTTGAAGGGGATATTGGACCTGCTCCTCCTTCTCTCTTCTCACTTTCCAGACTCCAGGATGTCAGTAGCCTCCTCTGCCACACACTCCTGTCATGATATACTGTGCTGCCACAGGCCCGTGGAAATGGGGACAAGTGACCATGGACTGAAATCTCCAAACCTATGAGCCAAACGAACCTTTTCCTTTATCAATTCTGCTATCTCAAGTATTTTGCTATGGAAATGGAAAACCGACTAACACAGACATTAAGAGCAAGAACTTTCAGAGCAGGGTAAGTGGTAGTCTGCCAAGCCCCCAGGCAAATCCACGCTAAGCTCATGAGCTGATCAACTGAGCCTCCCACAGTCCTCTTCATGGGAAGCAGACACAGAGTCCACTGAGGCAGAAGGTGCTAAACCCAGCCACCACTGTGCCACCCTCCATTGGCTCAGACTTCCAAGCCAGGCCCTGTCTAAGTGTGGTCCTCAGGCCAACATTAGCAGTATTTATTTAGGAACCTGTTAGAAATGCAAATTCCCTGGCCTTACTCTGGATCTGCTGCTTACGAAGCTTTGGGGGGTGGGAGGTGTCCAGGCCTAGGAATCTGAATTCTCTCAGACCTCCAGAGAATTGTGATGCAGCTTCAATGTGAACACCCACTTCTCACCACTGTCCTTTTCACTCCATTACCTGGTGACACCTGGGCCCCAGGAATGCACCTCCTTCAATCCCTAGGTCCCCCGAGGCCTGGTACAGTAAGTCTGAGCCTCCTCCCCTGTCCCCACCCGCTAGCATCTCAGAGGCACAAACTGGCCTTGCACGGACCCTCAGCCCAGCACCTTTCAGGCTTTCCCCAGCAGAGATGGAGATGCTGGAGCCAAGGCAGCTCCCCACACCCTGGGGTGAGGCATTCTGGGTCCCTGGAGATACAATATGTTCTAACATTGCCAGCGAGGTGGTAGGCTGGTGACGGGAACAACGGGCTTTGTGTTCCTCCCCACGCCTTCCTGTGGGGCTGCTCTGGAACCAGGGCTTGAGAGGGTGGCTGAGCCGTCAAAAGCACTACTGTCCACTGACTGGTCCTGCTTGCCTCAGCCTAGGCCCAAGGTGAAGCCCGGGAACCTCTTCGCACACCCTCCCTTCTCCTCCCAGGGCCGAGCTCTGTTCTTCTTTCCTAATAGTTTCTAGTATCTCTAGGTTCCTCACTCACCACATCCTTAAGAGAAAAGGGTTAAATGCCAACACTTCCCGTCTCTCTCCCCACATCTTTCTCCCCACATCTAGGCCTCTTTCCCCTCCTGGAGTGGAGGAGAACAGCGTGGACGGAGCTCTCTAGCCACCCGAAGCCACAGCCAGCAGCATCTCCTCTCTTGGTGGCTGATTTCTCTTCATTAGTGCAATCACATCAACACTGACAGCAGCGTATTTATTACTGTCCTGACGACAGCCATTTCTCACCCAGTGATGCGCAGACTGATAATGAGCTTGGAGCAGAGCTAATGAGGAAGTCCCCTTGGCCCTCCTCAGTAGCACTGGCCTACGGTGGCCTGCCCACCCCCATCCCCACTTGCAGACTGTCACTGAGGCAGGGAAAAGGGGTCCCAATGGGAAGGTCATGGGTCACAAGGATAAGCCAGCTAGCATTGGCCAAAGCTAGGGTATGTACTGCCCACAGGGAGACCACTGCAGGGCTGACCAAGCAGTGAGGCCTAAGGGCTGGGCATGGTCCCATGGCAGGGGGGCACTTTCAGCACTGTCGGTCCTAACACATTAAGCAAGTATAGAGGAACCAATAGTGATGGTCAGTCTGGCTGCTGGACAGAACCCTGGGAGGCTGATGGATGCTCTGGGGTCTGGTTTCTGCAGCATAAGAGCCTCAAAAGGCATTTTGAGGTGACTGAACCCAATCAAGAACACTGAGCTAGTGCTGTCTGAGCAGAACTAGGTACTTGGAACAGCTGCAGGCATGCAAATGCCCTATGTTGCTGGACGATGGTCTCTTTTAAAAGATAAACGCAAGTAGGTCAAAGAGAAGGAACTTACTAAGCTATTATCAGCTGTTAGACCTTACAGTGAGCACTTCTATTGGATCCTCTCATAAAACCTCAAATTGATGTGAGCCTCTTTCACAGACATCCCACTTGCCCTTTACCCCAACCGGTGAAGGAGGCTGACTAGAAAAGACTAGTTTTACTATTATTAGCATGGAAGTTCAGAAACATGCAACAGTAACTTGCCAAGGTCATCTGACATGTAAGAAAGACGCAATGAATGCAGGACAGGTCCTTCCCAGGCCATCGCTTATGATCTGTCCACCATATGCAGTAACCACAGCTCTTCTGAAGCCCTGTGTGGGGACAGTGACCCCAGAGCTTCCCTAAGGAGAGTAAGGCCCTCACTCAGTGCCTGCCCCAGGGCGCTTCCAAACGTGTCTCCGTGGGCCATGCTGATGGGTTGTCCAGTCCAAATCAGGAGGCAGGAGAGGCCAGGCGATAGGCCCTTCAATAGAAAGGAACACACAGACTGGGGAAGCTGAAGAACCTAGAACACATCCACAATCCAAGCAGCAGTAGCACCTGGGGTAGGTGGGGGTGGGGAATGACAGCCTTAGGCTCACACCTGCCATCCTTGAAGACATCACCTTAGAGTAGTCATGGCTGATGGATATGCAGACCTAGAAGGTGGGATTATATAGAAAACATCACAGAAAATTTAAACACAAATGGTCGATCTCTTGCTCACTGTCTCTCTCTCTTTCAAGTTTTTCAAAGCAGGTTTAAACATATATCCTAGGGGGGGCCAGGAAGCCAAGGGGAGGCCATACTACTTCTTCCAGCAGCATTGATTGATTTAAAATGTGCGTTGTGTGTTAAGACAGACTTCAGATGGACTATGGAGTAGAATGCAAATTTCCATAGATTTAAAAACCGAAACAGGAGAAAGGAACAGTCATGAGGATGGAGAGCAGGCAGCTTCAGGCCACAGAGCCAACTCCCCAGCCACCTGCCCACCTTCCACCATTAGAGTCACCATGGAAGACTTTATATGCGTTCTCAATGCTCCCATGCTATCCCAAGGAAGATCCTTTAGTCATATGGGCTGGAAGACCTGACCCAAGGGACCCCATGACAGTCTCGACTGTTGCCTCCGAGCCCAGCTCAGGATCATAAACTTGGTATCTTCTCTCTGGCTGCACTCTTACCCCACAGCACCTTTCTTTAAAGAGTCAAGTTCATTAATTAAGAAAAATAATTGATGTGCGATACCTCAATCCCTGCTGATGAAGGGTTATTATCTAAACTTGAGGAGTTTATAATTAAAGAAATCAGTCTCTCACACACATTCACAATCAGTGAGGCCAAAGTGCCAAACGAGGCACCCAGCCCAGCCCATCGGTGTCTTGGGAGCACGGGAGTCTGTGGGTGGAGTCTAGGCTGGCTTTGGGGGTGGGGATGGGATCAAAGTCAGTGGAAGAAAACAAACGATCCCTATGGAGAGAGGAGGAGGAAGGGTGTCCTCAGGCTCCTGGCACAGGGAGCAGACAGCACGGGGTACAGGCCTCGTACAGCGGCAGCTGGGTGCGATTTCAGGGCTGCACAGGCGCTGGGGAGGCGGCTGGTGTCTGCACCGCACCTGTAAGAAAGTCACTGGTGGTATCTGAGCAGGGGCGACACGACAAGGCTTAGCGTTCGGGACTACAGCCGTGGCCTATGTGCAGGCAGATGGGGCAGACTCGGAGTTGTGTTAGCAAGAGGCCAGCACAGCCACCAGGCCCACAGAAGCTGGGGTCTCAGATGAGACTGCACCCAACCGCCCTCAGCTTGTGGCCAAACAGCGTAACAGGAAGTTGCTGAAGGTAGGGTGGTAACCAGACCATGATGCCCAGATCAAAAACCATGGCCTGAGAAGCAGCTAGCCTGCATGCATTGTCTTTTTCTTACAAATCAAGGGACCTTGGTAAGCTGCTGTTTGTGAACTTCAGTGATATTATCAGCATTAATACTTTCTGACCAACCACCATCATGTTTGGACTAAAAAGCAAATGCTACGCCTGTGAAAGCTGCCCACATGAATTTTAGGTTTTATGAGAGGATCGACTAAAAACATTCAACCTGATGCCTAAACAGCCGGTAATAGTCTAATATGTGGTTTCTCTGTGCCATATTTGCATTTTAAGCTACAGACAGAGATTTCTTAACCTACTAACTAAATTTCTAGTAGCAGAAGTTTAAGTACCACTGGAGGTTTATGAAGGAAATAAAGTCCTGAGAGGCCAGGGCAACAGCCAAATGGCAGCCCTGACGCTGGTCTTGGTTCCTGGCCACGAAGATGAAGATAATAACGACAACGGACACAGCAGCACTTATCCAGCACTTACCATACAATGAGCACTTCCTAAGAGCTTAAAGTCACGACTTCGTGAAGGAAGAGGGACTGTTATCCCCACTTTACAAGTGAAGAAACTGAGGTACACACAAGCTGAGTAACTCATCCAGGGTCATTCAGACACTAAGTGACACACAGGATTCGAGCCCAAAGAGCTGTCCATACTGCAGGCTCTTTGGCGGTGCCATCCCTCCCGGGCCCTCTGGTGTTATATTTTGCCTTGGCCCCCATGCTTCGCAGCAGAGAATGAATTATCTGTGCCAGGTGCACCATGAACTAGCATTAAGTCACAGCAACCTAGCCTGCAGGTGGCCAGCCAGATTCCCTGTCACTCAACCACCTCTCTGCTTTTCACTTCCTGAGGGCTCCAACGGAGGTCTCCAAAATCCTTGCTCTGGCAGGCCCCGAGAGAGTCACCAGTGTCTACCCCAGAAGCTGAATTCCCTGAATGAGCCGTCTTATAGAAAATACTTCTTCCCTCAGGATTATCACATCATCAAATTTTCATGGCCTCTCTGGGTCACTAATAGCTTCCTAGTGGCATCAAACTTTAATTGCCTTTCTTCTCCCCTTCCTTCCGTACTCCGTACCCCGTTCGGTTGAGAAGATTCTTGCTCAGCTTCATCTGGCAAGCCAGTCATAAATGTCCCAAGTGGTCTGAAGGAATCTCTTTAAATAGCTCTGGGACAACCCCACCCCAGGGAAAGGAGGGAAGGAAGGAGAACAGAAGGTTGCTGGCATTCTTCCAGGCTTGGGCTCTGTGAGAACACAACCAGGTTGGAAACCTGAGCTTAGATCAGGAGGAGGAAGTAGAAACCCAGGACTTACTTCCAACCACTACTGCCTCCCTCGGGCGAGCCTAGGCTCGGAACCACAGTGATCTGGGATCAAAGTGATGAATGCTTATCGATCTCTGAGAAGATATAACAGGAAGCCAGAGAGGAACAGTGTAGTCTGGAGTGGTTGGAAGAGGACTGACGCTGACATCACAGAGCCCTGGATTCATCCTGACACCTTGACTCCCCAGTTCAAGAGCCAGGGCCAGTTCATCCCTCTAAGCCTCCATTTACCCCCCATGTTGGAGTCACAGGGAGTGGGGTGAGGCAGTTAACAGTTTTCATGCCCACAGATGTGTCTGACAAGCAGAACTGCACCTCCAAGGTGAGCTCCAGGGTGGGGAGAAAAGATGGCAGCAAAAGAAAGAGGGGTGCAAAGGAGATGTAGGTGAAACACAGAGTAAAGATACCAGGGGGAAAAGCTATTTGTGACCTGAGATCCTATCTGAAGAGTACTGGGAGAGACAAACAGAGTGCAGTAATATGTCACACAATGACATGTGGTCACCAACAGATGATGTTTGCAACAGTGGTGGTCCCACCCATAAGATGACAGTCCTAGAGACATCGCAGCCATGTTAATCTACGCAAGCAGATTCTATAGTGTCCACGCAACAATGAAATTGCCTAATGATGCAGTTCTCAAACTGCATCCCTGTCATTAAAGAATGCATGGTTGTCTAAATATCATTTAATTAATCTATTAGGTGCTTACGACATGCCAGCTCCATGCTAAGTGCTTGACTTACACTATCTCTCTTAAGCTTCATAAAGTTGTGATCCTGGTTTTACAGACAAGGATATGGGCATCAACAATATTAAGTGACTTGACTCTGAGTGGCCCAAGTGACACAGCTTACACCAACTTTGGTCCAAATCCAGTGTACTGATCACTATATATATACCACTTCTCAACAGCTTAGAGTGGGGAACAAAAAACACAGGAAAGTGATACCACAGGAGGCTGTGGGCCTGCCTTTGAGATGATGCCACTTCATGTAAAGAAATTCTCTAGAAAATGTAGAGACCACAGTGCTCCTCTGTGGCCAAGTGGGAACACTGGCCATCACCAGAGTCTGACTCCCAGCTCTCATGCCCAGAACCTTGCACCTTCCAGGCCCCTTACCACTGGGTCGGATCATGCAATCACTTCTGGCTAACAGGCAGCAAGGAGAACAGAGAGGCTAAGGTAGTTCAGTATTCTCCTTTCCCTTGGCGTCAGTCAAGGACCCTGTGTATCTCAAAAGCACAGGTAGACACCACCTCCAAATCTTGTGCTCCTCCTCCAGCTTCTTCCCCTTTCTAAAGGTTGAGTGTAGCTGGCAGGGATTTAGTAAGGACTCCAGGGCCACCCAACCCAGGGGCCAGGACTGCTGGAGGAGGCTTCTCATGAAGGGCTGGAGCTAGAAGTGGCTGTGAAAGGAGATCATGAACATATGAGTAAATCGTGGCTTCCTTGGTTCCACTTTAGGCTGAAAGTGGGGGGCAGCTCCCACACTAGAAATCCTAGATGGCTCAGTATAAAAGGGCTCCATGCAGGGAGCAGGTAGAAGGCAAGGATCTGTATAGATCCCAGGTGCCTCACAAGTCAGTCAGCCTGGCCAGACAGGAAGCTGAAGAAGCCAGCAGGGGCCAGGTGACAACAGGCTGTCTGCATCAAGGAACTTTCATTCATTCACCAGCTTCAGCTCCAGATTGCTGACCTAGAGGCTAGGCACACAGCGGTGAGAACAGGCCCTGCTGTCTTGGGGAGGGTGGACAGTAACCCTACAAACACATCAGCACAAAGTCAGGTGTCAGGAGAAGCACAGCAGCAGAAGGGGCACGTGCTCATAGGTGCTACACTAGCGGGGCTCAGGAACTGGTAAGGGACAAAGTCCTAAAGGAAGCAGAATGGGCTTAGGAGACATCTGGGAAGAGCAGACACTGCCAGAGACGAAAAGGAACTCAAGGCCAGAGCCTCTGGTGAGTTCAAAAAGAGCAAGGCTGTCAGCATGGGGCAAGGGTCCTACACAGTAGGGTGGCAAAAGAGGCTTGTGTGTGGGGAAAGGAGGACGGATCCTCACCTCCTACACCGTGTGACACATTGTAAACACTTAACATGAATGAGGAGCATTTTTAAAGTGATTTGAATAATTTCACATTATCACCCAAACAACTCCAGGAGGTAGAAGCGGATGTTCCGAATGCTATTTTCCTCATTTTACGATGAGGAAACTGAGACTCAGCTCAGCACTGTACAGTGGTAGAGGCAGGACTAACAGAAGCTAAATGCAGGCTAGGTGTGACTGCCCTCCTGGGACCTCTTACCTCAGAAGGAGGGGGGCCTGGCCAGGGCTCTGGGCTCAGCTAGGGTTGCCTGGCCACACTCCTGACCAGGGAGTCTGATGGGCAGGCTTAGCTACTTCACTGTTTCCCTGTCCCCAGAGTCCCAAGCATCCCAGGACTGTCCCTCACCCAGCAAAGCTCCCTGGTCCTGCCTTCTTCCAGACTGTGGACAGCAGAGTCTGGGACAGTGGGAAGGAACCTAGGACATCTCGGCAAATGGCTTATTTTCCTTTCCATTACAGCAGTGGACCGCCGCCGGCAGGCGACAAGGCCCATTTGTTGCTATTGGCATCCGGAGGCCCCAAATTATGATGATGACTAATTCCCACCGCTGTAGGCAGCTCCAGGGCTGTCTGCAGCAACACGCTCCCTGGGGTGGAAATCCCACAGGCAGCACACCGACACCCAGCCTCTATTCCTACTCAGTCTCCTGATTCCCCAAGGGCCCAGGATTTGGGGGGATGAGTTTGCAGCCAATCAAAGGACCCTTTCAATCAAATTCTAGGATAATCAACCCTAAGGAGGCCAATGCCTTCACCAACATAACACATAACTATCTAACAACCACTTGCAAGAGGTAGTGATCTCTCTATCACCAAGGATACGCAAGTAGACCAGATGGCCTTCTGTCCAGGTTTGTGGGCAGAGGAAGCTCTGGATGACTTTTCCTGTGTCTTTCAAGTCTAATACAATGATGCCACCAGTCCTGAGGACAGAGAACAGGCCCACTGTCCCTCACCTTAGCTTATAGCCCAACTGTGTGTAAGTGTCCAAGGTCAAATACTCACCAATATGCAGTTGAACACATCATCTGATGGGCAGTCATTCAGGCACTGTTTAATCAGAGGTCTGCTGTAAAGAGTCTAGCCTCCTTCCCAGCCTCCCTATCCTGGTGGAACAAGGTTCCTGGCCCCTACTCTGGCTGTCCAGCAGAGGACAGAGGGGAGAGCCAGTCAATGAATATTTGCTGAACAAATGCACGAAAAGGAAGGTTTCTGAGGTAGGTGCAGGCTGTCTGCATGATCCTGGGTGGGGTCCCAACTCTTTAGCCCAGACGGGGGGGGGGGCTTCTGCAGCCAGTGGAACCTCCAAGCGCTATGAAGAATATTTGAGACGCTCCAGCTGAGGCCTCAGGGTACATAGGGTAAAGACAGGGACAAGGGAGGAGGCAATGGAGGAGCAGGGACACCTCCCATTCCACTCTCTGTGGGGCTTGTGACAACCGAGTCCCAGGCAAGCACGACATTGGGCCTCCTGGCAATTAGCAAGAGGCCCTGATCAATAAGTTATTTTTTGCTGTCAGTAATTAATAATTACAGCTTAGCTATACCATGTAATTAAACTTTCATCCCGCTCCCTCTGGTGCCGTCTGGCTTTTGTTGTGGTTGGCTCCCTGAACTACACTTTCTCCCTTCCGAGCCCTCTAGGAGTCTCAAGCTGAAGTCTTCGGGCCTTTGTCAGGGTTTCCCCACCGCCTGGTTCCCGTTGCCTCACGCATGGTTCTCTTGAAAGAACCTCCTGGACCAGCTGGCCACTGTCTTCCCAGCCTCTCAGGCATGCTGGAATGACCTCCCGCAGCAATCAAGCTTACAAGCATAGTGCACTTGGTAAAATGTGGAGTCCCAGTGCCGGGAGGGAGCTGGTGAATGTGCATTGTTACCAGCTCCCTGGGAGCTCAGAGGTTAAGGGCCACTCTACAACACACTGAGGTCGTCAAGAAAGGTAGTTAAGAAAGCTCCAGGAATTCAAGCTTTTATTGGTGGTATCAAGGCACCCTTCTGAGTCCCTGGCTTAGTGTCACACCAATTATAATAACAATGCTAACCCAAGTAGGAAGCACCTTCTATGGGGGGACCATTTGCTGGCGCCTCCCCTGGGAATGTCTCCATCCTCCTGGGAACTCTGTAACCGGGTCACTGTAGTCACTACCGTATCAATACACAAATAAGGGTGAGGGCCATATCGATGAGGAAGCCAAGGCTCTGAGCAGCTGGGAGCCCTGCTAAGGCCACTCTGCAGTTAGGCCACAAAGCCAGATCACAAGGGCCTCCTGTTCATTCTGCTGCCAAAGCCAAAGCTCCTTCTACAATGTCACTGAACTTCACTTGTGAAATGAGTTTGAACCATGTGACATCAGATTGTGGGGAATTTAAACGGTTCAATTGTGTCTTTCAGTATAACCAGGTGAAGATGGCCTCACACTGGAAGAAACTCACTATCTACACCCAAAGCAGATAACCCCTGTGCCCGAAGCCCAGCCCTCACATAAACCCAGTCTTGCCCCCAGGCCTGGGCAGAGACTGCATTCCCACAATGCTGTGCAGGGTCTGCCGCCTGGAAGACAAATGGAAGGAGGCGGCGGATGCTGGCAGACAAACATTCTCAGAGCCAGAGAGCACAAACAGAGCAGCAGGGGCCCTGGGTAGCCTGACACTCAAAAAGGCAGCAAACAGGAGAAGCCAGAGAGTGTGAATCCATCAGCAACCTTCTCTGCTGCTGACAGGTGCAGCCCCTCCCTAGCAAGAAGGGCAGAAACAGTAGGCAGCCTGGCCTTAACTTTAGCAAGACAGGCGGGATCTTGGCCTCTGGTAGATGCGGAAGGCAGATGTGGAGGAAGGGAAGATGGGAAAGGACATTAAGACCCTGAAAGAAAGACCACTAGTTGCCCGGGGACTTCTTAAGGCCCCAGTACTGGATGTAACAAGCATTGGTCTTTGGTGGAGCTTGTGGAGTCATGAAGCTAGAAGGGCTCAGTCCCAGTGTCCTGCCTTTACTCTTGGTTTATGGGTAGTAAAGTCATGGGACTCTCAGAATAAACCCATGAAGGGCCTCAGAATGGACTATAGCTACTTCCTATTCTTCCAGCATCATGTCTTCCTGGAACCCCCACTAAAGAGGAGCCCCAGACAAAGAGACCCCAGCTGCGGCTGGCCCTGGTACCTAGGAGGGTGGCTCAGAATTCATCTGGCCCCCCCCTCCTGACTTTAACCCCAGATTACTCAGTGATCTTGGGTAACTCAATGCCATAGGGCCTCAGTTTCCCTATCTGTTAAATGGCTATTAGAATAAGATGACCTCTGAGGTCCTCGCCTGCTGGAAGATTTTATGATGATCATAAAAATAATAACTTTTATTACCTTACATTTATGGAGCTCATTACAAAATTTGGAAGTGCTTTTACCTAAATTATCTCGTAAAATCATTCCCTCAACTCTTTCGAGCAAGAGTGGGTCATTTTAATCTCTGATCTTGGCTCTTGGACTTGCCTGACTCTGGGTGCACTGGGGTCCCTTTCCTCCCGCACGCTTTGAGACCCTAGAGGTGGAATGGGACCCTGTCCGAGTTGTAGCCCCAGCAGTCCGGCGCCCCCAGGTGGGCCAGGCCCCTCCAGAGCCTGGAAGAGGTAAGGCTCAGCTCCACAATGTGGAGCTTCAACCCAGACTTCTCTTTCCTCGCCCCCGGCAGGCGCCGCTCAGACACCGCGGGCACCACCAAGTGGATCGGGACCCCAAAGACAGGAACCCCGGTACAGCCGTCCTGCCCCTCCAGGACTCTCCAGAGGTGTGGGCAGACGTTTGGACATCTACCTTCTGGAGGGAGATGGTACGATGACCCCCTTCTCTTCCTTTCCAGCACTCCCACCCGAAACCCAGCTCTGCACTGTCAGACTGCTTCAGGGAGCCACAGGTCACAGTAAGCACGAAAGACAACCCTGAAGGCTGGAGGCAGGGGCGGGATGCGGGGTGTGTCTGGGGTGATCTGAGTGATGCCTCAGACCCTTCCTGTGCACCACTCCCCCCTCCCAAGGGTCTGAGGCTGCACCCGCGTCTGGCTCCGGGCCCACGCAGCAAAGCAATCCCGGCCAGGCAGCCGGCACGGGCTCCGGTACGTGGCAAAGCAGGGCGAGTACCCTCCAGGGGCGACCCAGCCAGCACCTTCGTCGCAGGAGCGCTCTCTATCCCAAGCCCCAGCCTTTCCGACAAGGCCTTGCCCAACAGGAACCAGGAGCCGGGCCTGGGGAACCCAGGGGAGCCGGATGTGGAGCTGAGCACTGAACGCTCCCCTACCCCCGCCCGAAGGCATCCCCAGCGGCCTCGGGGTGGTGGCGGCCCCTCCCATCTCACCTCCAGCTCTTCCCAGCCTCCCAAGGGGACCCCACTTTCCCCAGTCAGAAGCCACAAGTCTCAGAGAGGCTGACCCGCCCGAAAGAGAGTCCCCAAAACTCGGTGATGGTGGTGGTGGTGGGGGTTATTTAAACTTCCAGGAAAGGACTCTGCCAAGGCTGCGCCTGGCGTCCCGGCACCACCCCTCCTCCTGCTTCTCCCCAGCCCCTCGGGGGGATGGCCCCCGTGCCCTACCTTGGGCTCGGACCATGCGAATCCGATGTATAGCCAGCAGAGTCCAGACGAGCAGACTCCACATGGTGTCCAGTCAGCAGGGGGTGTCTTCCGGGGTCCTCTCCTCCTCCGTGCTGCTTTATAATCCTACTGGGGTCCGGTACCCCGCCCGCAGCTTCGTCCGGAGAGTCAGTCTAGCAGCTCTGAGACTCGGGCTTGGGTTTGCTGTGCTCAGAGAAGCGGCGCTGGCGACCCCAGTTCTTCCTCCTCCTTTGCTATCCAAGTCCGATCCCGGAGGCGCGCCCGAAAGCGAGGGGAGAGCAAAGAAAAAGCGGCAAAGTCTGCCTCTCGGGCTTGGAAAGCTTCCTTCCCCAGCACCCCAACTTCTACTTCTTCTCCTAGGCAGGGCGGCCTCCGCGACCCCACCAGGTCGCTGGCTGAGCTCCGGAATAAGCGGACAACTTCAGGAAACTTCCTCCCGTGGCCACGTTGCCCGCCCCCTGCCCCTCCCCGCCCCCTGGCTGGGTTCTCTCGGCCGACGCAGTCACCGCGGTCCCGCGCGCCCAGCCCCGGAGACCTGTTCCGAGTCGAACACGGAGGCAGGGGAGGGTGCGGGGCTTCTTTCAGGGTTGCGTGGCTTGGGGGACGCGGTTAGCATTAGGTCCGAATCTCCCTGGAGCCGAAGTTTTCTTCTCTTCAACTTTGCGGGCGGCATCTGGCGGGGCCGAGCCTCCCCTCTGGGCTCCGCCGCCCTCACGCCGAACCCGCAGACTCCGGGTCCCCACCCTGCTTCCTGGTTGCGCCGGGGCCGGGTGCGCCCTCGGCTGCGCGCCCAGCCGGCTAGCAAACTTTGCGGATCCCGCGGCTCAGCGCGCGAGCCTGCGCGCCCATGTCTGCGCCGGCTGCCGGCTGGCGGGGGCGGATGCTGGGCTCGGCGACCCGGGCTGAAGCCGGCGCTCGGCGCAGAGCCTCCTGCCGGCGAGAGGATGGAGACTCGCGGCTCTGCCTCCGTCGCGCCCTGGTTGGAGCTCTAGGCGAGACGCACGGAGAGCCCGACGCGCAGCCCCGGCTCCGAGGACTCGGCGCCCCCTCGGCCGCTCGGGGCTTGCCGACTGCGCGGGCCGGAGCAGCGGCGGCCGCCCCCCAGCGCCTCGGCCGTGCCGCCTCCGCCCGCCTCGGTCGCTGCCGCCGCTCGCGAGCCCGCCGCCCTCCGCTCGCTTTGGCGGCTCGGCGTCCAGAGAGCCACTCCTGCCTGCGCGGAGCCGGAGCTGCGGGGGCAGCGTGAGCCGGGGACGAGCGCGGCGGAGGCGGAGGCGGAGACGCGGAGAGGGGGGCTGAGCGCTACCCCGTGGCCGCGACTGGAGAGCAGCCTGCGCGCCGCGAGGGGGCGGCGGCGGCGGCCCGGAGCCAGGCCCGGGAGCGAGCCCCGCAGACCGAGTGTCCGTGTGCGCGGCCACGGGCGCCCAGCGTCGCCCGGGCCCGCCGGGGGACAACGGAACCGGCTGTGCAGCTGCCCTGTGTGTGTGTGTGTGTGTGTGTGTGTGTGTGCTGGATGTGGAGATGGGGGCCGGGGGTGGGGCGCCTCGGCTTTCTTCCCGCCCGTGCCTTCCTCCCCCAGACACCCCTCACACAAAGGCCTCAGGGAAGCCTGGAGCCCCCAACACGCTCCTGGACTTGAGTGACTAGCTGAGGCCCAGAGACTAGGGTTTCGAAAGCTGGGTTGGTTCGTTTCCCCTTCTTAGCTCAGACTCTGAAAGTCCGGAGTTGCTCAGTGTACAGAGCAAGACGGAAAGGAGGCTTGAGACTTAGGACTGGCACAGTGAAGGCGGTCATGGCCCACGCATCCTTTGTTTCTTCTTCTTCTGAGGGAGACATGAGCAGGGGAGACAATAAACGAATAAATAAATAAGGCCAGAGCTTGGAGGTGTCCTCCCAGGAGCCCAGGGGAGAGAGCAGAGGTCAGGAGCTGAGCACCCACCCGTAAGCCGGACCCAATTAAACTTTCCCAGGCTGGACCAGGAGTCTTTGACTTTCTGTACCCCCACCCTCCACTGAAAGTATTAAAAGTCACATTTTATGACAGTGGCGGCATAAAGACCTACATTGTTTACATATTAAAGCATTTTCTTCCATTCAAAGTTCGTCTCCTCCCTGATTTCTCTCTTGTGGCCTCCTAGCAGTCCTGCACAGTATGCCTCTGGCCCCCGCTGCCTCCTGTTTGTGACCCTTGAAGTTTGAGGCCCTCCCATACTGACTTCCAGAGCTCTGTTGCCCCCTCCCCCGCCTCCCCTCCAAGGGACCCGATTGCTGCTGAAGGGATACAGCTACTGCAAATATTCCGGAAGAAAGAGCTGAGGGCATGTTTTGACAATGGATGAAAAGCTAGCCTTCCTTCCCTCAGCCCATTCAGCGACCTAATTCAAACAGTATTTTGTGACTTTTCTGCAGGCAGCCTGAGCTTGGTGGCTCAGGCTCAGCTGGCTGATTTGTCATTGGAAGGGCATTGGGGGCCAGCAGCGCGGAGGTAAGCAGCTCCCCTCCCCTAGGTGGCCATACCACTCCTGAGTGCTTAGAGATGGCCGAAGGTGACCTCGCACACCTCCACAATCCCCGAAGCCCCGCCAGGAGTGCAGGCCCTTCCCGCCTGGCAGGCACAGTTGGTCTTCAGGGTGCTGTTGC
The DNA here is from genome assembly GCA_004027295.1 of Dolichotis patagonum. Taxonomy (NCBI): domain Eukaryota; kingdom Metazoa; phylum Chordata; class Mammalia; order Rodentia; family Caviidae; genus Dolichotis; species Dolichotis patagonum. The sequence continues at coordinate 73,973 of PVJX010001814.1, read as the reverse complement.
ACAGCTCGCTCCCAGAGGGGGCCTGAGAGCCAGATTCGCCAGGACTCTCTCCTCAGCCAGCAAGGGACCAGCAGAGAGGCTGAATCTCTGCTCAGAGGCTACAGATGTCTGAAGCCACAACGGATCCCTCCCTGCTCATGTCCAATTCCCTGTCTGCGCTGGGTGCTCCTGGGACCTAAACAGCGTTTGTTCCTTTCCTAAGAGCAAGCCCCTTCCACACCCGTGTGCAGTTCTACAAATCTAAGAGCTGTATCCCCAAAAGTCGGGCTGGGGAACCGAACAGGGAATGGAGAAAGGGAGGAGGCTTCCTTGTCTGCTGGCTCTCCCCTCACATGCCAGGGTATTAGGAGAGAGGAGGGGACCCTCCAGCAGCTCTTACAGCAAATCTGTCTCCAACCCTCCGAGGTGGAAAGAGGAGTCAGGCTCTCTGGGCCTCAGTGTCCACATTCAAGAGGGGATTTTGCTTCGTAGAGTTTTGCTGGCCCAGGAGGAGACTGCACAGGGAATCTGCCACTTCAAGAGGGGTTCGTTCCTGGCAAAATCACTTGCAGGCACTCATGACCTCATTTCTGCCACCAGCAGCATCACTGGAAGGTAGCAAATGGGTTTACAGTGGGTTCTCCGTCAAGGGGGCTGCACAGTTTTCCGGTCTCTGTGCTGCTTCCCTGTTGCAATCATGCAAGCCTTTCATGTGTGAACCATGCATTAGCTTTCCTGGATAGGATAGGGTTAGGACCCTCTCACTCACTGAGATCCATTCCTCTCAGTGAGTGACTCTGGACTGAGCCATGTCCAGGGTCAGTACCTCCTGGAAGACTCTTCTTCCTGTTGGACTCTGTAAGGTCAGGAGCAGGGAACACATTGCATTTCAAAAGAAAAGGCAGACTGAGCAGATCCGCTGTCTCGCTCTCCCTTTCCAAGTGAATGTGAGCATAAAACATTATGCTTCTGCTGGGAAAACATCCACACCACTCCAAATAGGATTACACAAAGTCAATGAAACGGTGTCACTGCAGACTTTGTCTTTGCAGTGGGAAGTATGTCACCCCCACATCCCAGTCAAGGAACAAGAAGGCACAGCTCAGGGGAAGAGTGGGGGCTGCTCACTATCACAGAAGGCCGCCGTCTCCTTACCCCTCCATCCTCTGGCATCAAACTGGCCTCTGCCCCATATTTTGCACAGAAAACAAAGGGCAGGTGGGGCAAAGCCAACTTTTTAATGTAGTTACTATGTATTTTTTCTCTTCTCAACCTGGGATGTTACAGTAGTTAGGACAGAGTGTTCAATTGCAGGATAAGGCTGCATCCTCTACTAGCATGGGGCTGGTGTCAGGGACCAGCAGGGACCCGCTAGGCAGCAATGACACTGCAGGCAGAAGTATGTGCTTCTACTCTTTGCCCCCTCTCCCTTAGCCCCTGTGTCCTGTCGCCCCTACTGGCCAGTGCCACCTGCAGCCAGGAAGCCCACTCTAGGGACTCTTGCTAGAAATGAGAAGGTGAAAGGATTGGATACAGTTCCATCTAGAAGGAAAATGAGAGGCCAGGAGTGTCAGGCTGGCCTGGCCTTTAAACTATGTGGCGGAGCAAAGGTGCTTAGTTCATGGCAGCTGGGAAGCACAGCATGGGAACAGTGTCAGAAGCCACTGAAGGACTGTGTATAGCTCCCGAGATCACTCCTCCACGACCCACCCGGGAGCATGTACCACTAATCTGCTAGGTGCCTTTTAATCAAGTGGAGCTGACTTATCAGGACTTAACCAGAAACTCAGACTTCCGGTAAATCATTGATAGCGTTCTTTACTTATTTGTTTTCTTCCCAAGGTGGAGAAAGGGAAGGAGTAGAATAGATAAAAAAAGACATAGTGTATCTCCATTGGAGAGAGAGGGGCCCTGCATCCCTGTCATACCTCTGGCTGCCATAATGAAACACCATGGGCAGGTGGCTTTGGCAACACACATTTATTTCTCACAGTTTTGCAGACTGGAAAGTCCAAGGAGGTAAACAATGCACTTGTTGCTAAGGGCTCTCTGCTTGGTTTGAAGAAGTGAGGGCAGAACGAGCTCCAGTCTCTTCCTTTTTCATCATGATGGTACCTTCATGACCTCATCCAAACCTAAATTGCCTTCTAAAGACCAAGAACTTCAATTTATGGATTTTGTGCAATTCTCATATAGCCCTACAATCACCATTAGAACTTTCATTCCACTGTGAGAATGGGCCTAGGACTACGGTGCCTGTCTGTGGCTGGACTGCAAGCCTGCACTACCTACAGTCTGCACCCGCGCGTTTTTTGCAGAGTGCAAGAGAACCATGGCTTTGGTCTGCAGCTATGAGGCCCTGGGATCTGATTGGATTCACACCCCAAAGATCTGACTCCATGCTTCCTCCTGCTTGTGCCCTCCCATTCTTCTAGGAAGGAGGAAAAGAAACACAGAGAGACAGAGGAGAGTACCCTCCCACCACCAGTACTGGTGCAGAAATGCTCACTGGCATGCTGTTGGGGAGCCAGGTGCAAGATGGAGAGAACAGAGATTAAGAGACCATAGGAAATGCATTTTTAAACAATAAAACTGCTAAATGTAGGCTAGGCTGAGACAGGAAGGGAGAGATCTAGGGAAGATGAGAATGTTCTATATGTGGGTTTATTTTAGACATTCTGAGCAGCAGACACAGACCATGGGGCCCAAGAATCTGGGTGAATACACAGTCCTATGGCCAGACAGGAGAGGATGCTAGAAACATCTCACAGAAAGGGCCAAGAAGGAGGAAGTTGCTTGGGAGCGATTGCGGACCTTGTGGTGGTATCAGAAACAAAAATAGGGGTCTTTAGTGTGTCTACTATAAAGCACATAAGAACCACTGAGAAGCCTGCCTCTGGGCAGATGGGACGCTGATCTTTGAATTGGACAAGGATTTAGAACCATCTAGGGCCATTCAAAATCAGAGTGATGAACTCAGTGAACTTAACCTTGAACAAGGCTTATTTAATCTGCTTAGTACAAGAGGAAACTTGTGAATCTGCCCTTCAGGGCCGTCAGAGCCAAGTTCTCGCACCTCAGAGGTAAGCGCCTTTGATCAGGCACTGTCCAGGCCAGCTGAGCTGACCTCTTTGCTCTTCTGTAGCCACACACACGGGCTTGCCCCTGGGTTTGCTGTTACAGATTTCTGTGCATGAAACGCCCTCCCTCCAGGTGTCCACGTGGCTCAGGCTCTCACCTCCGCTGCATCACTGTTTAAATGGTGCCTGACCACTGAGGCCTCCCTGCCAATCACTTTGAAAGAGGAGTCCGCCAGTGAGGAGAAGTTCCCAGTAGTCAGGGCTTATACAGCAGAGGTGCTGAGCTGGCTCAGCTCCTGCCTGGGGCCTCCACCAGCACGTACTGTCGTGTGGCCCCTGTGACCTCCCAGCACACGTGTACATCCGCGTGTATATGCACAGCCCACCACACAGATGCGCATGCGCATGCTCACGTGCCTGTGCCCCGCCTTACCTACCCTTTTAGCACTTTTACTACTATGTGATATACAGCACTATTGATTTTACTCTTTTTTCTGTGGTATTTTGGATTGAACCCAAGGCCTTTGGACTGAGCTACATCCCCTGCCCTTTTTATTTTTCATTTTGGGACAGGGCCTTGCCAAGTTTCCCAGGCTGACCTTGAATCTGCAATCTTCCTGCCTCGGCCTCCCATGAGGTATGTGCCGCCACGCCTGACTACATTTTAGTCTTAGTTTACTAACTGCTTGCCTCCTTTCACTGGACTGCAAGCACCTTGAAGGCAGGGACGTTTTGCTTGTTTGTGTCCTGGACACCTGCTCAATGCAATAAAAACAATGCATGAATATGTATGTCAAGTGTGAACAGCCTTTTGATATCATTTTTGTGTCTTTGCCTACACTGACCTTGCAAATTAAGCTATTTACACCTCAGATGTGTGTTTTCCAATACTTGAACTTACAGCAAACACTCACTAATCCCTAAAAGTTAACCCAGTGTTTGACTAGCATCTGTAATATATACACTCAAATGCATCAGTTTAATTTCTGTGAACCAGGCTTTGTGAGCTTGGTAAATTTCATGGAAGCATGAGCTGAAGACACGAGGCTACTTCTTATCAGTTGGACACCATATACACATTCTATGTGGTGCTGTGAAGGTCCACTCGTGAGTTCTGAAAAGGGCACTTTATAAAACTTTACAGAGTTCGTAAAAGTCAGGTCATATAAAATACAATCCTCTTTACATTCTAGGAGCCACATCCACACTGTTCAGGATAGGATACTTTTATAAATAAAGTTTTATTGAAATACAACCAAGCCAATCATATGTAATTGGCTGTGGTCACTTTTGTGGTAATTTCGCCCTGTGATAGCAGAGTTGAGTAGTGGTTACGTCTTATGACCTGAATATGTTAAAGATGAACTATATAGCTCTTTACCAAAAATACTAATTTGTGTTTAGGTGGAAATTTAGGCAAGTGATCCAGTTATTCTGTAGAAATTTGGGAGATGCATCAGCCAGTCCTTCCATACTTGCCTGAAGCTTTTGGAGGACATTGATTTCCCTTTACTCGACTGTTCCCTGGCTAATAACCATACCTAGCAAGAGTCTATATAATTTAGAAGATTTTTTTTTTTGGCACTGGGGATCAAACTCACGACCTCACGACCTCACGACCTCATGCGTGACAGGCAGGCGCTTATACCGCTGAGCTAAATCCCCAGCCCCTGCAGTCTATATAACTGAAAAACTGGCACAGGTGCCAAATCTCTCTTGGGCACAGAAATAGCACCCTGGTATGCTTGAACGACCATCCCCAGACCCTGCAGACTCCAGGCTGACTCTGTGACCCTAAACAGACCCCTCTGAACTTGGTCCTTTGCTTGAACTCTTACCGCCCCTCCCCTCTTGTCTTGGTCGATCTAGGATAGTGGTGGTGAACCTGCAGCACACATGCTATTTATTTTTCTTTTAAGACAAAACATGTTAATGTATGTTTTTTGTAATCTAAAACGTCAGTATTCAGGTTTAATTGCACACGAAGTGTGGGGACTTCGTGATAAAGAAGTGGGTTTTGGGTTGCAATTTGGGCACTCGTCTCTAAATGGCTTGTCATCTAGGCTCAATGTCTCCTCGGATTTTTCTCTCTTCTCTACCCTCAGACCCCTATATAAATGAGTCTCTGGCTTAGATGTGCCTTCTCTAGGTCTGCTCATGGCCAGGCCAGCCCTGCCAGCTAGAGCTCTGCTGAACACAGCAAGTACCCTTACTGGAGAACATTGAGGGTGGGTTTCATCTTTTCTCTTTTATTTCTACCATCGATCCTAAGTGGGCTAAAAATCTCCATCATGCCTGTAAACTAAGCAAGTTGCAAGGTTCCTGGAAAACTCTGTTTCTCACACTAATTGTCCTTATCCATGTCCTCAAAGGCTGCTCTGTCCTTACTATCTTATTCCAAATTCTTAGAACCACTCACCCGTGCCTGTACCAGTCAATCTCTCTCTAGTCTGTTTTCCTCGATTTTCTGCTGAATCTCTTTCCTTGTCTTACTTTCGCCTCTCTGACAACCAAACTGAATTTTCCTAAAGATTCTACCAACATGACTCATACTTTCCCTTCTTAGTGCAGGAGGGGCAGACTTTTCAGTACTGAGGGTCCTGTCTCTCCTTCTGTTGGTTCCAAGTCTCTGGCACTGGCCCTTCCTCTTGTGATGGCATGACCTGCTCTTCCAGTACCTCATTTTTTTCTATATATCGTTCAAATCCTGACTTCTAGATAATGTCAGAAAATCAGATACGCATACACCTGCTACATTTATTGCCTTGCTTCTCTCAAATTTCAGATTGCCATTGTGAAAGTTGATGTGAGAAACAATCCATAAGACTGTCATCTAAAAAGCCTTGCTTTACGTTAGAGTAGTGCCCATTGCTATGACAGTTTGGCAGGGTATAGAAAACCCAGGTTTAAGAACACTGAAGATTCTAGAGGTTCTGCATTTCTGACAGAACTGATGAGACCAGTTTTATTAATTTTTTTTCATAGTACTAGAGGTTGAACCCAGGGCCTTCTCAGTGACTACATTCCAAGTCTTTTTAAATGTTTTATTTTCAGAGAGAGTGACACAAAGTCTCTGTGTTGTCCAGGTTGACCTTGAACTTGCGGTCTTCCTGCCTCAGACTCTCATACTACTGGGATGACATGTATGTGTCCCTATACCTGGCTCAGTTTTATTCTTATAGCTCTGAAGACAATCTGTTTGTTATCTCTGAAGAGAATGCCTCATCTTCTTGTTCTGAAATTTTACCAGATGTGTCTCTGTGTTTGCCTTTTGCCTCCTTATCCTGCTTAGTGAGTTCTTTCACTTTGGAATGTGAACCCTCATTCTCCTAGGGATGCTTCCTTCTGTCGGTTTTTGATCATTTCCTCTCTTTCTTGTTCTCTGTTGCCCCTGCTTTGGGCTCCTGGTAGCTGGACGCCACACTCACGATGTTAGAAATACAGTTCTCGGATCTCACCCCAGATCCATTGAAGCAAGATTTATATTTTAACAAGAGTCCTGAGTGATGTATATTCACATTCTATTTTGAGAAAGGCAGCTTAATCCAGTCTCGCCTTGTCTGCGCTTGAAACCTTTCAGGCTAGGCATTGGAAGGCCTATTCCTTGCCAGTTGTGTCCCTGCAGCCATCCTTACATTTTTCCGAGCTTAGGAATCAGCTGTTGTTCTTCTCTCAGGTAAGACAATTTCTCATTCCCAAGGGATCCTTCCCTGCTCTTTGGCCCATTCAGCCTTTTTCTTTTCACTAACTCTTTTATAAGACCTTTAAATAGAAGCAGGTTCTTCCCAACTTGAAAAAGCTTCACCTGACCCTTTTGGCTCTTCAGTTCTCATCTCACTTCTCAACTGGCTTCTCCTGCCAAATTTCTTGAGTTCGCACAAAACAGGCTATGCCTCTGTGTCTTTACATAGCCTTCTTTGTGGACTCCTGGAACTCTTGACTTGTGATTCATTGCTCTGAAAACTCCTAGAAAGGTCTTCTCTCGTCCTTCATGCTCGGGTCTTCTCAGCAGCTTTAGCTATGGCTGGTCACTGTGACCTTCTAAAACATCCTCTTCCCTTGACTTGCAGGCTACTTTGATGTGGTTTTATCCTTCTGGAGAGGGAGTGATCTCATTTGGGCCCTACCCTGGAGGCTCTGCTCAAATTTGCATTTAAGACATTTTCCCTGACTATTGCATTGCACACTGGTCACCATATCCATTCAGTTCCTGCTGCAGTTTCTCCTCCTGAAGCACGCACACACAGAGACAAGCCCAGGTGTATAGTCACCCAACTGTCACGCTGTGCTTCTCATCTCACTAGCCAGATTAAAAGCGACCAGGGACGAAGTCTTGGGCTTCCTCAAATGATTGCTTTGGTCATTTCTGATGCCCAAGGACAGCTGGACAAGGGGCTGAAGGACTCTGGAAAATAATACCTTTTTTCAATTGTGCAAAGATTCTGGCCACTGTCAAAGCTGTGTGTCTGGGGGCTACATGTGCTCAGAGGGGACATTCTCATTGATTTACCCAAAGGCTCTGTGTGGGTTTTCAGGGCCTTAGGTATAGTTGTTACTTCTTCTATGTTCTTTCTAGTATTGTGGCTGGTGGCTTTGCCTCATCACAGTTGCTTTCATGCCTGGAAAGGTCAGCACATTTCCTTCCATTCTCATCACATGAAAACATTTCCAAGATAACGAGAGAATCTTGTGGGCAGGAGAGGGGAAAACTCACTCCTCAAATAAGACTGACTCCCTCTGCCTGCAGATGGTCATGGCCTTCCTGGAAAGCTGAATAGCTGCTTTGTTCCCCAGACCTGTGACTTAGGCCTCCTCCTCCCAGGACATGCAGAAAATACACAGTTGTAGCCAGGAGCGAAAAGTGGAGGAGAGATGGTAGAGGCCAGAGAAGAGGCAGAAAGTGCTTTGTGACCCTCTGAGAAGCTTGTAGGAGCTGAGAGAGATACAGAAAGTAAGCTCTTCCTGTGCCCTTTCCTGTCCTACACTAACTCCTGCCTACCCAGAGTTCCCTGTCTCAGGAGACAGCACTTTAGCTCCCCATAAAGCTCTGGGCCAGAGCCCAAGGGCCATCCTTGGTGTCGCCCCGGTTTTATCCTCCTCCCACTCATCACCAGGTCTTGCTTCTACCTCCCAAAATGATCCAGCACCTTTACTTTCCTCCTCTCTTCTGCCATGGCCTGGCCAAGCCTCTAAGTCCTGCTTGGGTCTCTTTCCTGGCCGCCATACTCTGCCTCTGTTTCTCCAGTCCATTTTGCACAGAACAGCCAGAGTCATATTTTAAAAGTAAGTTGCATTATGGGATTCCCCTGCTTAAAACTCTTCAATACTTGATGCAATTCTGAAATAATTATTCTGTCGGTGTAATGTTATATTTCGGTTATTTTTCCTCCTGCTAGAGAGTCCTTGCAGAGCTATGTACAGTAATACTGATATATGAAATGATGTGGTATATTGGATTTTCTTCAAAATATACCAGATGGTCAGGGAAAGGAGAGCCTGACCACGTCAAGGCAAGGCATACAGGGTTTCATTGTGCTATTCTGAATTTGGACATGCTTAAAATTTTCTATATGGAAAGTTAAAGCACAAATTATGAGAATTTTTCAGCACTCATAGATTAAAAATAACTTGTAAAGATACCCTATTACTCATAAATTAAAAAAAAAAAACCCCACAGACATCCTTACAGGGCTTGCCAGTCCCTGCCTGATCCTGCCCTGCCAGCATTTGTAGTCTCACCTCTTGCAGTTCACATCCTGCTTCCTGAGGCTCCCTGCACAGCTGTCCTTTAGGCTCCTCGCAGTTCCCTGAGGACATGTGCTCCTGCCTGGGAGCTTCTTTCACATCATTTACAATTCAGGAGCCCTGTCCATTTTCCTCAGTCCCCATTGGTCACCTCCTGCTAACCTGCGGGTCTCACTGAAATTTCAGCTCCCAATGTCCAGATCGAAGCGTCCCCTCCTTAATTTTGCTTTATCACTGCACTTCTGGCATTTTCCATCTTAGTGCTTGCCACAGTTTTGACATGTCTCCCTTTTGAGGCCGTGCATTCCATGAGGGGGAAGTTCACGGCTATTTTCTTCACTGGTGATCACTCCAACACCCAACACGGTGTTGCAAAACTATAGGAGGTAGCCGCCATACCCTCAGCCCTCCGTTAAAGAATTTTGCCCTGAGCAATTAGAACAATAATTAACTGTCTGCAAAATAAAGGACCAGGAATATGAGAAGATGTGTGTGCTTTGCCAGACAGGCAAATGTTAAGCATTTTTCGGAGACTTTAAGTGATTGCTCTCTTCCTTCCCCATAACTAGCTACTATCCTGAGTTTGGTGCGTATCTTTCATATTTTTTATTACGAACATGTGTATCTATAAACAATGGCCTGTATTATGTGTTTGTAAAAATAGAGACATAATATGCTACCCAGTGTTGCAGAGCTTATGTTTTCCACTGAGTGCTGTCATATATATGTGTGCATCGGTATTATAAATGAGCTCATCCCTCGTAACTGTTACATAGCAATCCACTGTTTGAATATACTACCATTTGTTCATTCATTCCCTTAATGAGGTACATCTGACTTATCTTTAATTTTATCTCTGGCCAAAAAAGACTGGAAAGAATGCACTGGAATGTGTATCTCCTCACACATGGCTTCTTACATTCATTAGACTGGCCAGAATAAATGAGAGAGAAATGGCCAGGTCATAAGGCAATGGAGCCCTCATATGCTGCTGCTGGTGGGAGTGCACATTGAGATAATCATTTTAGGGAGCAATTTGGCAATATCCAGTTAAGATAAAAGTACTCAGCCCTCTGCCCCAGCAATTCTATCTCTAGATAAATCCTGTCACCAAAGTTAAATTATGCATTCCTTTTATATTATACATACTCAACAGAAAACATAAACTATGTAATATTCCTTTATGGCTTAAAGTTTACAATGCATTTATATATATATTATTTAATTTGACATTCATGACTGCAGGAGAGCGATATTAGCCCAGTATCATAAATGAGGGAGGCAAAGCCGAATACAGGGCCACATACCTGCCATTTGCCACTGGGGCTCAAGTGCCAGTTCTCAGATTTTTGTCCATTGCATTTTCTATTCCCACCCTCCCTGCTACCTCTCTGTGTTTTGGGGCTCTGAAGAAAAATCATAGGCTCCCGGCTCTTCATGGTAAGGGCTGCTGGTGCCCCACTCAGGTTCCCTTTCCCAGGCCTTGACCCCTCAGCAGGTGCTGCCTTCTGATAAGTTGCAGCTGCCCTTCTTAGAGAACTGCCCGGGAACCTCACTGGAACTGCTTTCCTCCACCCTCCTGGGCAAGGCGTGCCTTAGCCAGTGGCTGATGGATACAGGTGCACCAAGCTGGCCTTATGACCTGCGGTGAACACACTCCCTGGTACCATTTCTGTTCCAGGACTTCCTGGGGCCGAGGCAGAACTTCAGCAGCATCCACATCTTTGCCTAGTTTCTTTCCCTGCCTTATTCTGCTTGCCTCGCTTCCTTCACCTCCCTCCTGAAAATATCTTCAAGAAATCACTTGCATGGGTTAGGGATGTAGCTTAGCGGTAGAGCACTTGATTAGTATGTGCGAGGCCTAGGTTCAGTCCCCAGTACTGCCAAACAATAAATAAACGCATAAATAAATAAATAAATAAATAGCATAAGAATTCCTATCCCCAGGCTCCACTTCTAGGGCAGGGACTCTCAATGTTTAGCATGCTTTGAATCACTCAGAGGACGTACACAAGCAGGCCTCCTCCAGAACTTCTGTTTCAGTTGGTCCAGGGAAGAACCCATGGCTCTGTGTCTCTAGCAAGTTCTCAGAAGAAGGAGATGCCGATGGACCACGCTTTGAGGAATATTGTTCTAGGGAACTACTGTAGTCAGGGGTTGTGAGGAGAATAATTAAAATCAGGACATGGAGCTTATAATATTGTTTTTATGATCATCACCCAGAGTTAACACAAGGAACTGCAGGAAATCTATCCACAACACCAAAGACATAGAATATTTAGCCAAGCCAATTCCATAGCAATGTCCTACATGAGTCCAGATGAAGACCCAGAGCTCATGACAATGCCTTCCACGAGTCCATCTGGAGGTCTAGAGCCCACAAGAAGGACTCACGCCAGTCTCTTATGGATCTGTGCTGGGAAGGCCCAAAGGTCAGCAGTAGAAGCTAGAAAGTCTATGGCAGCAGGGTGAAGGAGCTGTGCTGATAGTTTGAGGATTCTATGCTGGAGATGAGAAGTCACACTCAAAATAAAGACCAGGGCTGCCCTGAAAAGGACCGCAGCCATCCTCAGTGACATGGAGGCCCCGAGATCCTCCTCCGACAAGCACAGTTGAGCACATCCCAGGAAGCCAGTGTGACGAGTTCATCCTGGAGATTAAGCAGCACATGTCTTCCCCTCTGGATCCAGGAAGCAATGCTCGATGTGAGGACCAGAGCTTCTCCAGGAGAACCAACGGCTCAAACAGCAACACATAGGAGAACCCACAATGCCTCAATGCCTAGCTTCTCCTTTTCCATGTCTCTATTTATGCTGGCAACTTTCCTCAAGTGAGACATCTACACTCAGCACCATGCTGATATAATCCAGCTGGCGTTAAGTTGATCATCAGTTTTTAATCCATAACAGGAACCTGACTTAAAACAGCTGGAACCAGGAAAAGCGGACTGGAAGGAGGGATTCTGGAGTTGGATGACCTGCCTGCAACGAGTATCCCAGCATGGACTGTAGGGTGAGAACTGATACTCTCGGGTGTGTGGTGCTAATGTAATTTTTCTGACAGCTTACAGCTGGAAGGGGATGTATTGGATTTTGCAGTATTTTTGGCATGTGAGTAGTATAGCAGAGACAGTAATTACGAAGACTGTGGAATCGAGACGCTATCTCTGAAAGCCCTTGGAGTGTCATTGGAAAATGGCAGGTCCATGTGGATTAATTACCAATTCACAGCAGAATATGAAAGACAGAGAAGAGCTCTTTGGCAGGGAGGTCCTTGTTTCCTGGAGCTGAAAGACAGTCATGCTGAAAAGTAGGCTCAATACTACATCTATATCTATCTAAGAGGCAGAACTTCAGAAAACTTGGAATTCTCAGCCTTGACAGATTTCCTACCAAAGTCAGTGTCCTAATGGGGAAAGGGTGGGACCTGAAATGTGGGAATGTGATATCTGTGTGGAGGGATCAGGAACCTTGGAGGATTTTCTGAGCCCTCAGGTCCTTCAGAAGTAGTCTGGTCCCCTTTGTTAGAAGTTAGCCTACTAACTCAGAAAACTGTACTTTAGGGAAGGGAATATCCAGATATCTCAAGAATTGAGCAGGGTCCAAATCGGCAATGACATCCAGAGGCACAAAGTACAACTGTGACTTCCCTGTTAAAAGACAGGAAGATGAGGTCGGGCCACAAACAGTTTCAGCCCAGGGTCATCTCACAGTGGCTTCATTGAGTCATGGATCCAACTTGCGGTCACTTACACCGTTCACAAACGTATCATCAGAATTACCATAGTTAGAAGCTTCCTTGCCTATGAACTAAGTGCATTTTGAGACAGAGGTCTTGCCACATAGTCAAGACTGGCCTTGAACTGATAGTCTTCCTGTCTCAGTCTCCCATATGCTGAAATTATGGGCATGCCTGGCTAATAAGTGCTTTCTTGTAGGAAGTGCCATTGTGGTAGAAAAGGCCAGCTGGACATCTTGAAACTGACAGGCACCCTTCCCCTTACCTGACCAATAGAGTACATACCAAACTCTATTACACACTGGGAGGAATGTCAGTAATGAGTATCTCCGAGACCTCCAGGATGCAGGGGTGCTGGTCCTCACTGTTTGTGAGGTCCAGCCCCTACAAAGCCAGGTGAATCATGGCAGGTGTCAGTGGACTTCCCCAAACTTAATCAAGTGCCAGCATCAATTGTGGCTGCTGGCTTCATGTAATGGCCTTAGTAAAACAGTTAGGGCAGGAGGTGCATCAGTGGTGGAGAATTATAGCGTATAGGAGACCCTGGTCTCAACCCCCATTACTGCAAAAGAAAAACACGTGCAGCTTGTGGTTTTCAGCCACTCTGCTATTCTGCTGCTGTTCTGGCAAAGGCACCCCTTACAATGTCTCTCATGACAGAGGCTTCTCATGGAGCAGTTTGCATTTATGGGACAGGCAATAGTAAACAATCTTGTCCCTGGGCCATGTTACTTTTGCTGTCTGCTCTCAAAGGACCCGGATATCGGGGTGTTCCATAAAGCGCTGATCTCTTGCATAAGTGGCATCACATAAATTGGACTTAATAAGCAAGGAAAGCAAGTGCTCTAGATAGTTGGAAGGACACATGTTCACTAGAGGGCAGGAAATAACCTAACAGAAATTCTAGAGTCTATTGTATTAGTGAAGTCGGGGGGGTGGTCGTGGTTCAGTGCTTTGGGACACGCCAGGAAATTTCCTCCAAGACAAAGTAAAACTGTGGCACTTTCAATGCCTTCACAACCATGTCAGCACCACCCGGGAGCTGCTGGCCTAAGACGGCAGTACACAGCTCTCCTGCGAGTGCAGCCCGAGCTCCAGACAGAAGACGACTTCCCACGAGGCTGGATGTGGGGTAGTCAGCTTTGTGGGGCTGTGAAATACTGGAGGAGGCAGCAGACGTCTAAAGAGAAAAGGTGCAGTTAGCTCAGTTTTGGAGGTTCGAAGGCCAGTGTGGGGCAGCCCACTGGTTTGGCCCCTGTTACATCGTGGTGGGAAGGTGTGTAGAGGCGCGCGGTGTCATGGTGAACCAGGGCAGAGAGAAGGGGCAGGGCCAAATTTGGGTTTTTCTAACACTGCCTTTTTGAGAGTTACTGAGGGGTCCCATGAGAAAGACGTGCTAAGGGCACTTCCCCAACAACCTAGGGAGCCTTAGCAGGCCCGGTTTCCTGAAAGTTCCAGCACCTCAATAGCAGCTCCCTTGGGACCACACTGTAACATGCAGCTCTTTAGCAACATTTGTCCTCCAAGCTGCAGCACGGTGCTGCTGCCCTTGGACGAAGATGTCGTGTGCAATGTTCTTGGACCAATGCTCATCATATGTGGTGGGTCCCCAGTAGATAAAATACCTGGGCTCAGAACTCATGTTGGAATTAGGAGCTGCTCTGACTATTGTCACTCCTGATGACTTAGCTGGGTGACTTCCATTTCTCAGGTCTGCAACTTTCAGTCTGTGTGTCTAGAGGTACAACTTCCAGAAGAACAATTCTACCTGGAGACCCAGCGAGGTTTCTCTTAACTTAAAACTCTGGCTGCTGCTTCCAGTTACTTTGAAGGAGGCCAGGAAACAAAGTAAGATGGTAGGGGTGCGGCTACATGTGTAATGGGGAAAGGAAGACTATATTAGACACTCAGCTGTCCAGCTGTGGCATCTCTTGTTTTCCTATGTGTATTTCTAATTGAAAATGGGCAGGTACAGGAACTATGGCCTGGTAAGCATGGTACCCATAGGCTCAGTGCCAGACCCCTCTGGGCAAGCCGCCTAGACCAGCAACGGTGGGTAACCTGCCATGGGGACTAGAGGAGGAAGATGATGAGTATTAGTTATGACATCAGAATTAACTACAAAGCAAAGAAAGTATTTGTCACACTAATCCTCCATTTTTTTTCAGCACTGGGGATTGAACCCAGGGCTTTTGCATTGAGCTACACCCCAGCCCTTTTATTTTGAGACAAGTTCCTGCTAAGTTGAGGCTAAGCTTGAACTTGTACTCCTCTTGCCTCAGCCTCCCAGGGTGCTGCAATTATAGGCATGTGCCACAATGCCTGCCTAATCTTCCTTTTTCCTTCTTTTTCAATTTTTGTGTTATTAATGCGTTTTCCAAGAGCTTTTGACCAAACATAATTCAGGAGAAGCTGACCCAGACAGAGTGAACTCATTGTGGGGAGCAGGAGACTTGAGTACTGGCTCAGTCTGCCAGTGTAGACTGTTGTAGATGCCGTTGGCATCTTGTCCTGATTTCTGACCTCAGGAAGGTCCACTTGTTTCCCAGTTTCTGGCAGTGTTGACTGATATGGCTCACAGCTGGACCGTGGTCCAGCAAGTTGACCATAGCAATCAGGAATTGCCCAGAGATTCAGAAAGGTGGTTATATATCTCTCTCACACTGAGAAAAGTCTGCAACCAATGACACTGATGTCGGAGTACAAAGTCTGGAAATCTCACCTCAAGAAAGGGAGCTGGGGGCAGGGCATTCCTGCTTCAGGCAGCCTGGTGGGACCAGGCTTGGGGGAGACCTCAGAGGAACTCACATCTTGGTCTTCTGCTTCCGTATTCCCAGCTCTTCATTCCCCCTGAGTTCCTCCTGTTTGGGGTCCCACTTCTGGGAAGAATGACACACAACATTCTTCTTTCTCTTTTAAAATATATTTCTCAAGGACTAACTAGCAGGAAAATATACAGGAGAAAAAGCGAATTTCTCCCATCACTCACTCTCCTCAACTGGTCCTTTCCAGGGTTCTCTGGAAAGAACGCACATCAGTTTGATGGCGTACAAAAGGTGGCACTTTTCTGTGCTTGCATGTGAATATGTGCACATACATATCCACTTGAGGGAGACAGGAAAATTCTATGTATATTCTTCTGTGACTCCTTACACATAACAGTGTGTCTCAGAAATCTTTCCATGACAATGTGTGTAAGTCTCCTTTTAAAAAAATGGCTGTTATCGTATGACTTCTAAGAGAAACTCACAATGTAAATAAAGAATAAAATAAAAGATAGGTAATAGGAAGTGGGGAGATGGAGCCTTCTCAAATGGCAAGTGGATCAGCAGGTGGAGGGCTAGAGCTCCGTTGGCACAATCGGTTAGCGTGCGGTGCTTGTAAGAAGTAGAGGGCTGGGGAAGGAGTGGGGAGGAAGAAGATGGAAAAAAAATTAACATGTACGATATACACATGTCAGATCCCAACAAGGAACTAAACACTATGCTCTACAAGCATTTGGTAATAAAAAATTTTTAAATCGGCTGTACAGTATGTATTGCGTACTATTGGTATATTATGATTTATTTAATTATATTCCTCTGGGAAAACAGAGCAACACATCTGAAAGCTTTCTCATTCATAAGAAAGTTTTTTTAAAAAGTGGTCGTAACCCAATCTTTTTTCAAAGGTTTGTTTATGCTAGATCTTTAATTTATTTTTAGTTTATTTGTATATGATGTGATACATGACTTTAATTCCCTTAAAAGGAATGTACATAACTTATTGACTAGACAATCATTTTCCTGCTGAAATGTCACTTAAACCTTAAACTAAGTCATGTGCAAACAAGTATTTGCTTTGAGCTGGGCATGGTGGCATACCCTTGTAATCCCAGCATTTGAGAGACTGAGGCAGGAGGATTGCCACAAGTTCAAGGCCAACCTGGGCTGCATAGTAAATTCAAAGACAACTTGAACTACATAGTGGATGCTGTCTTAAAAATTTTTTAAAAATATTTTCTCTGGCCTCTGTTCTGCTGATTCGGGTTTTTTGTTTTTGTTTTTGTTTTACCCATTCTTGTATTTCTAAGTTCTCTTTACAAATGTCTTCATAGTATATTTCTCTACCTAGTAGAAGAAGACACTGTTCATTGTGCTTCTATTTAAAAACATTCTCAGCTATTATGGGCATTGTTTTTTTCCATACAGATTTTAAAAATAAGTTATTGAGCTAAAAATCTTTTCTTTGGATTTTAATAGTGATCATATTATGCTTTATATTGATATGAAGAGAATTTGTATAATTTCAAGGTTGAATCTTCCTACAGAAGGATATTACCCAGGCTTTCCTCTTTATAGTGCCTTTCCGTGAAGTTTTATGATTTTCTTTATATTTACTTTCTTTGATTTGTCTGAGTACTTATAATTTCTGTTGCAGTTATGAATGGCATCCATTTTTCTATTAGATTTGTGAACTGGTTATTGCTGATGCACAGAAAAGATATTGGATTTTGTATGGTGGCTTTAAATTCAACTTAATTCTATTTGTTCTCATAGCTTCAGTAGGTTCTCCTTGTTGATAATCATATTGCATGTAAGTCGTGACAGCTTGATCTCTCCTTTACCAATATTTATAACTCATTTGTCCTATTTCCTCATTGCATTAGCCTATATCTCCATTATAATGTTAAATGGTAGGAATTTAAACATTTTTTGTGGGAATGATCTCGGTGTAAGACTGTTCAGGACGCTATTCATGGTTGCATGCTATCGTGCAGGGATGGCAAACCTTTTAGAACTTTCCATGATAACAAATAACTGGTGGTATGTGTGTCGTAGGATCACCATCGCTGTGAGAGGGAAACTTTACCAGTTGGAAAAACTTTTCTTTTATCTCATCAATCCTTTATTATGGAGATGGTGCCACGTCACTTAGAGACTCAGTGGAAATAGAAGAGGTCTGGTCAATAAACCAGTAGATTTTACCACTAGAGTTCACACTTTCTTCAACCAGTTGTGCTACTATAACAAAATACCCAAGATTCAGTAAAGGCAGATTTATTCCTTACCCTTCTGGAGACTGAGAAGTCTAAGCTCAAAGTGCTGGCATCAGTATCTGGAAGACACACTCTCTGCTTCTAAGATGGTGCCGTGTTGCTATGTCCTCACACGGAGAAAGGCAGAAGGGCCAGAGAGCACAACCTTTAGCCTCCACCTCTTTTAAAATGGTGTGTTCCATTCATGAGGGCTGAGCCTTCACAACTTAATTGTCCCCTAAAGGCTACCCTTCTCAATACTGAAACACCAGAGATTAAGTTTGAATGAGCTTTGGAGGGGACACTGTCATTCAGACCATAGCACCTTCTCAACTGACCAGTGACCTTCTGAGTACTTGATGAGGGGCTCGCAGAGTTGATTCATTTCTCCTCCTGATAAGAGAGGGGACTGATTGATCTTTCTTCAGTATCCACTGAAATGATCAGAATGCTTTTATTCTTAATTTTTTAATATAAATGATTATACTAATGTATTTCCCAATATTGAACCACCCTTTAATTCCTAAAACAAATTAAACTTGAGTACGTTATTCTTCAATGGACTGATAAATTTGGGGATTTTTTTGTCTCTAATTTTTATTATTTATTTATTTATTTATTTACTTATTTTTGTGGTGCTGGCAATTAAACTCACGACTTTGCACTTGCCAGGCAGGCACTTAGGCCACTGAGCTAAGGCCCTGGCCCCTTGCCTCTAATTTTTAATAGCAAAGTTGGCTTTTAGGTGTTTTCTGAGTTTTTGTGTTCCTCTGGGATTCATATCGGGTCACGTCAGTTCATGTAGTTACTCAGAACATTATTATATCATTTTATGCTCCTATGTGTCATCAGAATCCACTGAACCTTAGCAGTTTAGCAAAATTTGGCCATGGCCATCTTCCTATCTTAACAGTCAGGGTTTGGATCAAGAATGCCTCTAAAACTCTCCTGTACCCTGAGACAGGACTTTTGGTGGGTGACTGGATCATGGGGTCCCTATCCTGAACTTGCTGAGTGTGCTGTGAGGAGGTGGCACCTGGTTGGAGACTGGTCCCTGGAGTGTGACCTGGAGAGGTGTATCCCCAGTTCCTCTCTTCCCTCTCTACTTCCTGGCTGCCCTGATGTGAGCAACTTTCCTCTGCCCATGCTCCTCCACCATGTTGTCTCTGCCTCGGCACCAACCAACCATGGACTGAAAATGTGAGCCAAAGTAAACTTCTCCTCCAGTAAGTTCTGGGTATTGAAATTTTCTGTTTCAGTGGCAAGGTAAGTGGCCAAGATTGACCCAGAGCCTCTGCTCGGTTTAGATTTCAGGGGAATAGAGGTTTAGGCTGGATGGTCCTCTAGTGTTCAAGGGAGTCAGCCAATGGAAGGAATTTGTTGAACAATGATAGAAGGGAAGTGGGGGAGAGCGATGGTCCCTGCCTGTGCCCTTCTTCGGGTAACATCTCTGATGGCAGCTCCATCTCCTTCATGTCCCATCACCATTTTCAACCTCTCCCCTTGTATCAGTTGGGGTTCTCTAGAGAAACAGAGATAAGATAATATGATGTGACATAAACTTGCAAGGAAGACTTACAATGACCACTTGCAGAGCCAGAGGTGGAAGAATGCAAGCTGGCTCTCTGTGTGCTAGACAGCCAGATCGGTCCAGTTGAAAGTGGAAGGCATGGTGCGCAACGCAGAGTCCCATGCGAGTCTGTGTAGGAAATTCAGAGCCTACCATGGAAGGCTGAAGGGTCAGCCTGCGCTGGAAGCCCCCAAAGAAATGTTCAAGGCAATGGTGAAGACCAGAGCTCCTCTGAAGGAGCAAAAAGGAAGACTTCCTCCTTTCCATTTTTATTCCACCCAGGCTACCAGCTTATTGCTTGGTGCCACCCACACCTGGAGTGGGTCTTCCTTCTTCAGTTTGTGGCCTACATGTCAGTCAGGCACCGGCACCCAGACCTGTGCTCCGCTCATCCATTCTGCATTTCTTAATTCTTTCAAGTTGATCTCACAATCGAGAATCACAACCCATTGGTCCAGCGCCCAGGAGCCTGGACCCTGTTAGAAGTGCCTCCTTCTATGGTCCTTTTGCAGCTTCCGACTTTGCTAGGCAACCCTGCTTGGTCCCTGACTCGCTCAGCACCTGTGCAACCAAGTGCCTGCATGAAGCTCTCTCAGTGGGAGATGCCTAGGTTTTGATGTTCAGATTGGTTTCTGACTCATAAAGACTTTGAGTTGCTGTTTCTCTAATCAGTTTTGATCATTTTCTCTTTTTCTTTTTAAAAAATCATATATTGGCAAATTATAGCTGCATGCATTTGTAGGCTAAGAGTAATGTTATGATTTTTGAATGTAACTAGGAATGATTAAATTCAGGTAATTAACCTATCCATCACCTCAAATATTTGACATTTTCTGTGATGGGACCATTTGAGATTTACGGTATTAGCTGTATTGAAAAGTCATTTACTTTTTCTTAAGGAGCCACCTATTTCATAGTGATTTTTAAATTTGTTAGAACAAAGTTGTATATAAATGTCTCCCATAATTTTAAAAACTATTTTTACTTCAGCAGCCATTTTCCCATTTCTGGTCCTAACGTTGCTTATTTGTGTGTGCATGTATATGTTTCACCATCAAACTTGTCAGACATTTGTCGACTTTATTAGTATGTTGCCAGACACTTTACATAAATCATTATTTAATCTTTGTACCAACTTCACAAAAGAGGTTTATATTTTCAGGAAACAGCAGAGAGAAAATCATCCCTTTACTTGCTAGAGAGCACCAGCCTCCTAAATTGCAAAACTGAAACTTGAACTCATGTCTGTCTGAATTCAAAGCTGATGTCTTTCTTCCTTCTGAACTAGCAAGGATGCCTGGAGCCGGATTAAAAGGCTCATTGTGAGGAGACTTGACATTTTCTACAAGGAACATGGATTTCTTTTGCAATTGGGAAAGAAGTTAATTAAGCCTAAACAAATAATTTTAATAAAAATAGCCCGTAAGAGGAGGAAATGTCAAGCACAGCTACGAGTTTGGAATTATGAAAGGGGGATGGAGGTCATCAGACAGCTGTCTCTTTCTTGTATTACACTGGGTTTAGGAACTGATTTAGACATTGGTTTCCCCCTCCCTACCAATTTAGCTCTTCCTTAGACATGGAAGTTTCCCAGACATGTGACAATACATTTTTCTGGTACTGTTGAGTGAACTACAAGGTGTGATCAAATTATATGGTGAATGTTTAAACTTTTAAAATTTATTGTAGTAAAGACATATTCCCATTAATCACCCTCAGGAACCACCCCGCCCCCACCCCCTGGGTTGAGCACACTTGTCCCATCATTCTTGCCGATTTCTGAAGCAGTTCTGGAAGTCCTCTTTTATGAGTGCCTTTACACAATGTGATAAAGAATATAGTGAATACCACTGCCGAGTGCCATCTAACAGAAACATAAAAACATCACTTGTGTCTTCGTCCACCTTATTCACTGGGTCTGGCACCCTGTGACTTCTGACTCTCCTCCAAAGTCAAAATGCCTGTAGAAGGTAAGTGTTTTGAATCAATTCAGGACATCAAGGCAGCCACAACAGCACGACTAAAGACACTCATGACAGAGGACTTCCAGCACGGTTTCAGAAAGTGGCAAGGGAGGCAGATGTGGTGGTTGAATGCCTATAATCTTAGCACTTGGAAGACTGAGGCAGGAGGATCACTTGAGTTTATGACCAGCCTGGGTTATAGAGCAAGAGTCTGTTGGGAAAAGAAAAAAAAGAAAAAGAAGAACGATGAAACAAGGAGTATTCTGAAGACGATTAATGGTGATATGGCTTTTATTGTAATGCAGTTTTAAAAAATGGAACCATTCCCTGTATTCTGTGATCACACCTTGTGTCCTTTGGAAAGTCCATCACAGCTCACATGGTTGGCAATTCCACTCTTCTTCCAAACCCCTGTGTCCAGAGTGGCTAGAGACTGCTGATCCCTCGGGCAGTGTAGATTGCTTGATGTCCTGGCCAGGGCAACAAGAGAAGGATTATTTTCTACTCCAACTTCCTCTCCACTCTTGAGCTCTGATTCTGAAGGCAGAGGAGCCCTGAAACTTCCTAAAATAGACTCCTGCTGGAGAGACGTAATGCAATGCACACCACAGTACGCATATTGATTTCTATTTTTGGTTCTTATCAAGATTTATTTTTCATCCCTTCAGGTAAATAGTGACCTTGGACTCACCGCCTTCCATATTTGCAGCCCGGGTCAATGAATCTCGGTATTGACCTCTCGGGCCATCAATAGCTGCTTATTGTTGAGATATTTCAATGTCAATAAGTGCCCCCATGGTGGTGGGGGTGGGGGAGCTGCCCAACAAACCCAGCAGCTAAAAAACCAATCCCTTTTCTCCCAGTTGTCATCTTGGCTCAGAAGGGGCTGGTTTTAAAATTGATTAACTTTCCTGCAAGGAGTAGAAAACAAACTCCCCAGTATCGCCTGAATCCGACAAATGGAGCTTTCTCAGAATTGCTATGCATTACTATGAAAGGAGAGAATACCTGTGTGGGCTCCGTCTCTGTCTCCTCAGCTTATGCCTAATGTCACATTCAATCTCATGAGAACATCCAAGACTTGAAGATGAGGTTCCTGGTTACAAAACTTACCCAGACTTACCTGGTTCAGGTTCTGATAGGCCAGTATACTGAAAGAGCTTGCATTTTACCATGGGCCACTCTTGAGAGCAAATCCTCCTGTATGCGGGCAGTGCATTCTGCCTTGGGGTGGAGAGTAGAGATGCTGGCTGGGTGTCATGTCACTGAGTAGGTATTTCATAAATTCCAGTCTTCTTGCTTTAATTTTATTTTCTTTGCTAAATGAGAGATCAAGGTGTGCACTTGACTTACGCATGTGCTTATAATCTTAGCATTTTGGGGTGCTGAGGCAGGAATATTTCAAGTTTGAGCCCAGTCTGAGCAATATGGCGAGACCTTGCCTCAAAAAAAAAAAAAAAGAAAAAAAAAACCCCAAAAAACCAAAAACAACTTGGGGATGTAGTTCAGTGTGAAGCCATTGAGTTAAGTCTCCAGTTCTTCCAATCCATCCATCCATCCATATGGAAGCTCCACTTGGAATTCCAGTCCTTCTTCCCTACTTTCTCTGCTACATGCACTTAACTTATTCCTGTTTACCTTTCATAGAGAGATTTAAAAACCTGACTTCACTGTCAAATCATGTGGTCATCTGTCTTTGCTGAAAGCTTTTATCTATGGGCCCACTGATGTGCCCACCTTGGTGTTCTTTCCTCCTGAAGGCAGGCCGAGCCTGGGTGGTTCTCTGGACCCAGGGCAGTCAGGCTGTGTGTCTCCAGGGGAAGCACTGGTTCTGTACCCCTTCAGTGTGAGTGCTGTGTGGCTGTCCCTGCCTATTTTCCTTCTCTTCCTTCCTTTCTTCTTGTTCATCTCAAAGCTCCCAACAGCTCTAGTGATTGGATTCTCCCAACTCCTGTCTCCCTGGCTCATTCACTACTCAAGGTGACTTGAACTGCTAGGGACACTTTGGGGATGATGGAGAGAGGAGGAAATGAGACGATCCAACCCCATCCATCCCACTGTGCCTGGACGGTGCCTTCTAACCAGGGTGGTGATTTGTCCTCATGTTAATAAAGAAATGCCACCCTGAGGTGGGTTATGTGCTAGCAAAGGAAGGAATCTAGGGTGGACACTTTGCAAACAGGATTTCATAGAGTACTCAAAAAAAAAAAAAAAGAAAAAGAAAAAAGATGGTAGGCATCAGTATGCCTATTTTATGGATGAATAAATAGAGGCTTAATGAGGTTAAGAGGTGAGATTTAACTCTGGGGCATAATGAGCGCTTGCATTGGGAAGAAGGATATTGCAGGTAGAGGAGAGATAGGAAGGGAACATTTAGGTATGCGCTTTAGGTACGGGATTGGCATAGATGTCCATGGTGCTCTGACCCAGCCTGGATGTGAATTTGAAGCATAGAAGTGAGGAGCCCCCTTGTTGCTTCTGACCGTTGCTTGGCATGGTGACTGGGCCCTCACGGTTCAGCTTCCCTCTCGGAGCAGATCTCATTAACCACAGGTTAGCTTTGGGCAGACTTCCAAGCCTTCTGAGGATCGCTATCTCTAGTCCTTGGCTCACACTGCCAGAAATCCACATTTCAAAGGAAACACCTCAAGCTCAGAATACCGACAGAATTATTAGTTTGCAAATATGCAAATAAACATGCAAATAAACACTTGCCCCTACCTGCAGTCTCTTCCACTAAAAAGACATTGAAACGTCGTGCATCAGGTAGAGCTAACTACATCTCATGCTGATGAAGCTTCAGGACAAAGAACAGAAATCTGGTTTTGGTACTGGAGACTGAACACAGGGTCTGCACACTGAGCTATATGCCCAACTCTTTATTGTTACTATATTTAATTTAAGACATGGTCTTCTTAAATTGCAAGGTTGCCAGGCTGGGTTCAAACTTGAAATCCTCCTACCTCAGTCTCCCAGAATACTGGGATGATAGGATGTGCCACCATGCTTGACTCGTTCACTCATTTCTTTATGTATTAATTCCATCAACATGTGTTCCATACTTATCACATATCAGCCAGAGCTCTAGGACCTGAACATGAGATCGATATTCATTCATTAGCTGTCACATTAGGCACATGTTGGTTTAGTAATCACTGTATAGCCATACATAGGAGAGTAGATATATACACACGTGTGCATGTTTATGTGTGTATATGTGTATATAATTTATTAACTACAAGGTTCTTGCCCTCAAGGAATTCAAAGTTCAGCAGAGAAGAGAGACATGCAAACAATTATGATATAGTGAAAAAATAACTTTAATGTAGGCAGGATCAAAGGACATATGAGACTAGAATAAGCAGTGCCCAAGGCCACTGGAGAAATTGGGGAAGACTTCAAGGAGGAAGACATGAAGGCTGAACGAACATCTTCCAAACAGACAAGAAAAACAGGAGCTATGAGAGCAAAATAGACATGCATTCACTTAATCATTATTTATTAGGAAATCTGCGGCTGGTTGGAATGCATTTTTATTCCCAGATAGAGCTTAGAAAGTTTCCAGATATGGCCGCTCCATTGTCTATACTAAAGATGAAAGCAAGCTGCATGAGCTACATAATCACACCTTAAAAACCCATCAGAGAGCAGAGACTCACAAGTCTCTTCCTAGGGTGGAACTCATGTTTGCAAGGATGGTAATAGAGGAGCTAAAGCTACCACACACTGGAATAAAAAGAAACAAGCCAAACTTCAAAAAACCTTTCATAGTCGTATAGGGGCTGACGGGACAGGTTTGTTTACACAAAGCCTAGCAACACCTTCCAATTCTTTCTCAAGAATACAGTGACTAGAGGCGTGGCGGCATAATTGAGAAGCGCATTTGTTATACCCTTGGACGTTACTAAGGGCAAGGCGCATCCAGCCAGAGGACAGGGACATAGAATCAGGGCGCAGAGAGATCAGGTCTGGGCGCAGAGCCAGATAGAACTGGATGGAGAACAACATAACTCTTCAGTGGACCCGAAATCCAACATTTGGGCCCTAAAGCAGGGGTTGGGGGATGCAGAGAGACAGAGAGATCGGAAGACTGGTGCTTACATCCTAAGCCTTGCTACAGGAAGTCCTGAGTGAGCCATACAAACACGTGAAGTTCACGGTGAAATGGCTGTCCCTGAAGTTGCCGTGAAACTTAGATTTAACTCAGCTCAACCACAGATTATGCTGACCTAGCCTCCACCTCAGCAAAGAATTGCATATTTTATTCTCTACTGTTCTTTTGTACATAATGTCTGAAATATAATTAAAAATTACAAGATACTCAACGAAGCAGGAATGTGTGCTGAATCATCAAGAAGGGAAAAAAGTCACTGAAGCAGAACCGCAGTCATACCACAAGTTTCAGTCAACTGTTGAGGGCTTTGAAATGATAAATTTAACTATTCTAATGGGTCTAGCATGAGAGGTGAGCAGCATATGTGAATGGATGGTAAACTTTAGCATTATACTCTAAAATAACATCAAGCATTTAATCTAAAACAGAAATCTATTATATTGTAAATATAAAAGTTACCAACAAACTGAACAGCAGACTGAACATGGTAGAAGAAAGAATCAGTGAACTTGGAGCTGGGTCAAAAGAAATTATCTGACATAAAGCAGGAAAACAATAACAAACTGAACAGGTCATCTGAGCCCTATGGGACAATATCAATATGGCTTAATGCATTTGCAATTAGAGTCCGAAAAGCAGAGGAGACAAAACGCAACAGAATATTTGAACAGAAAATCGCCAAATATATTCCCAAATATGTCAAGGACATTAATCCACAGACTCAAGAAGTTTAATAATCACCAAGCACTACAAATACAAACAAAACTATACATAGCTGTATCTAGTCAAGCTGGTAAAAACCAAAGATAAAATCTTTAAAGCCATTAACTAGAAAATTCATAGTATGAGAAGAGAGGGGGAAAAAAACCACTAAAATAATGAGTCACTTCTCTTAAAAAAGAAAAAGAGACCAGAAGACAATAGAATAATATAATTAAAGTGTTAAAAATAGAGACATCAAACTTTTAATCTAAAATTTTAAGTCCCATGAAAATACCCTGAAAAATCATAGTGAAACACATTGTCAGAGGATGAAACTTGAGAAAATTTTCTTCTGCAGTCTTGCCCCTAAAGAATTCTTAAAAGAGGTTTTGCCAAATGGGAGTCTGGACCTGTGGA
The DNA here is from genome assembly GCA_004027295.1 of Dolichotis patagonum. Classification (NCBI taxonomy): domain Eukaryota; kingdom Metazoa; phylum Chordata; class Mammalia; order Rodentia; family Caviidae; genus Dolichotis; species Dolichotis patagonum. Next base: position 47,647 of record PVJX010001814.1, on the reverse strand, counting down.
AATAAAAGTACCCAACAGTGTAGACTTCAGCATAATTAAAACTTGTATTTCTATTTTATATGCATATATATAAAATTGTCTATACATGTTATAACAGTGTTCTGTGAGGTTTTTCTCACAAATAAAATACAGTGGTACCTTGCCTCATGAACTTAATTTTCTCTGCACTTCTGGTCACAAACTGAACTGAACAAGAACCAAATTAAATTTCCCCATGAGGTCAACCTTGAACCTAACCGTTGAATATGATTAGGTTTTCGTCCAAATCAGTCGCGACCAGAATCATGGGAAGAATCAAGTTTGTGAACCACAGTACTACTGTATGGAATGACAAGAGCTCGTTACACAGCTTTGCATTCTAAAGTAGCACAAAATTGTGTGGTAGAAAACTGTGCTGAGAGTGCATATTAGGGTCTTGAGCAACAATAAATATCAACACAAAGATGCATTACTTACCAAGATCAATAGAAGAGGCGCAGTGGAATGCTGAAAAATAGCCTAAAAAGATAGTAGACAATGGAAAACAGAGGGACAGTTAACAAGACAAATAGAAAGCAAATATTGACAATAGACTAAAATTAAACCCTACTAATGTTTTTAACAATTATCAACAAATATGTCTTAGTTTCTTTTCCCTTGTTGCTGAGACAAAATACTCAACACTCAAAATCAGAGCTAACTGTGAGTTAAAGTAGCTTGCAGTTTATGGAGGTTTTGGTCCACAATTGGCTGGTTCCAAGGAAGGGCGGCGCCTGGCAGAGGCAAAAACCGGCAGAAGTAGCAATAGAGAGGAGACAATCCTCTTTCTGTCCTTATATTTTATCCAGTCTAGTAGGATTAGGGTGCCAATCCAATCAGTGGACTGGCCCAGCAATCACCCACCCTTCACCCCAGGTCCCTTAATACCACCACTGAGCCATGGGTCGCTCACACACTCTAGATTCAGCCACCTCCAAAAGAGGCCCATCTAAAACTGTGAGGTTTGGTGGGAAACATCTAGACACAAACCTTGACACCAGTTCTCACGTTAAGAGACAGAGATTGTCAGAATGGAAAAGAACAAGTTGTGTGTAGATACCATTTATAGCAAACCCAGTTTTATATAAGGCCAAGGGCATGATGAATATAGTGTAAGAACGCATTGCGAGCACCAGAAGGCTGGATACCAGACAAAGCAGATACACAAGGCAGCAAAGTCAGCATTTCATAACCTTCCACTTGCTCTTCTGTCCTTCCTCCCTTTCTTTCTGTAGTGCTGGGGATGGCACCTAGGGCCTGGAATGTGCTAGATAAACACTCCGGCTAAGTAACACCTCAAGACTCCATTTCATTTTGATAAAAGGAGTGAATTTGTCAAGAAATTCTGTCAGCCTTAAATTTGTACATCCCCAATATCAAAATTTAAAAATATGTGAAGCTGAAATTGACAGATATAGACAAACACATAATCATACTTGGAGATTTTAGGGCTCACTTATCCTTCATTGACATAACGAATAGACAAATCAAGAAAGGGCGTAAACAACTAGTTTACTAGTTTACTAGTTGTACGCACTAGTAAACAACTTGGTAAGGTTGGTGTTTATGAGCACAGATGCACTCAACAGTCACAAAATATGCTCCCTTTTCAAATGTTTGTGACTCCTCACCAACACTGACTGTGGGCTAGATCAAAAAAAAAGGAAGTCTCAGAGATTAAAGAAAAGAAATCTCCCAGAGTATATTCTCTAGGCATTACATAATTAAATCATATATCGTAACAATGAGCTCCTACAATATCTCCAAATATTTGGGAATCAAGCAATATACTTCCAAATCGTCCACTGGCCAAATAAAGTAATTAGAAGAGGTTTTAAGTAGAATTTAAATAAAAACAATACATCAAAAGTTGCAAATGAAGCTAACTCTGCAGTAAGGGAAACTTACAGCATTAAATGCTCATAATGAAAAAGAGGAAATGTTTAAAATTCACCTTAAGAATCCACAGGGAAAAAAGCAAATTGAACACAAACCAGAAGGACGGAAATAAAAGATAAAAGCAGAAATCCATGAAATAGACAATGGAAAGCAATAGATAAAATCCATAAGGATGACCAGCTGGCAAAAATTTCTCCTTCGGAAAGATTAATAAAATCAGTGAAGCTCAGATAAACTGATAAAGAAAAAAAAAGAAAGAAAACAAACTACCAATATTGAGTTAAAGAGACACCATCACTACAGGTCCAGGATAATAAAGGATGACAAAGCAATATTACAAAAAATTATGTTATTGAATTTGGATGAAATTAGGGTTAATTTCACTTGGGTGAAATGGACAATTCCTTGAAGAACATAACTTAATCACAAAAAAACAGAAAATCTGAATGTCTTACACTGGTTATAGGAATTAAAAATAAACCCTCTGCACAAAGAAATAATAGTTATAGTTCATTTTGCTGGTAATTTCTCTCAAACTTTTCAAGAAGAAACAATAACCCCTCCCAACAGTACCCTTGTATTCTATGAGATCAGAATATTGCAATACCACAGCCTAATTAGAAATTTCAAGAAAAGAGAATTACAAGCCAACATCTTCCTTAAACTTAGGTTAAAAATTAAAAAGCCCAAAAGAGTTAATGCAGGCATATTTTAAAAGGATAATTCTTATGTCAACAAGTAGAATTACTCCAAGAATACATGGTCAACTTAACACTTAAAAATCATTTGATGTAATTGATCATATAACAGTATAAAGAAGAAAAAATTTGATCATTTTAATAAGTGCAGGAAGATATTTGATAAAATACAACTCCCACTCATGCTAAAGGAATGTTCCCAGTATCCTAGAAATAGAGAACAATACATTTTAAAATTTTATAAAGGTCATCTATAAAAAACCTAATGCTACATCATACTCACAGGTGACATAATATTTCCCCCCCCATAAAATTGAAAAGAAAGTAAAGGTACTCATCCTCATCACTTCTGTTCTGCTTTCTACTCAAAGCCAGGCCATCAACATAAGGCAAGAAAAAGAAATGAAAACTATAATCACTGAAAAGAAAGAAGAAAACTGTTATAAATATAGATAATTCTAATGATTTAATGTACTAATTCCTAGAATTAGCATGTAAGTTTAGCAAGATTTTAGCATACGAGATGAAATATGCAAAATTCAATTGTATTTTTAAAGAATAAAAATTTTTAAATATCATTTAAAATAACAGGAAAGAGCCAGGGATTTAGCTCAGGAGCACAGGGCCTGCCTGTCAGGCGCGAGGCTGTGAGTTCTATCCTCAGTACCAAAAAACATAAAAAAATAAAAAATAAAATAAAATAACAGGAAAGAATCAAATACACTAGGAATAAACTTAACAAAAAATATGCAAGATGTCTACATTGAAAAGTCAAACCTTTGCGCAGAGAACTCAGAAAGGTCCTTGTAAAGTGGGAAAGTACGCCGCCCTTATGGGTAAGAAGAGTCAACGCTTTTAAGATTGTCATTCTCTCCAGATTCATCTGTACAGCCAATATGGTCCCAATTGAAGTCTCAGCAGGCTTATTAATCGGAATTGGTAACCTGTTCCTAAAATTCAAATGAAAATAATGAGGACCCAGAAGAGCCAGGCTTATAAAACAATCATAGGGCTTCACCCAAGAAGTGTAAACTCACACGAAAGTAATGAGGACCCAGAAGAACAGGCCTTATAACACATCAACAACAACAAGGAAATGTAACAGCACGGGCTCCTTGGAAAAGGCTTGCATAATGCTGATGGAAGCATTATTTTTAGTACTAGAGTGGAGGTGACCCAAAGATCCATCAACAAGCTAGTGAATGATTAAGTTGTATTCCAGCCAGCTGTGGAAGTGCGTGTAATTCCATGTCTGTACTTACCTGTAATGCCGGCACTCTGGGAGGCTAAAGCAGAACTGTGAGCTCAAGCCCAGTCTGGACAATTTAGTGACTTAGCAAGATATGTCTTGAAATAAAAGTAAATAAATATGCGGGTGTAGGGTTGTAGCTCAGTGCAAAGGGCCTGGGGTCAGCCCCCAGTAGTGCAGTAAAAGAAAGAGAGAGAGAAGGAAAGAAAGAGGGGGGGAAGGGGCAAAGAAAAAAAGGGAGAAAAAATAAAGAATATTTTATTCCATCCACACAATGGAACACAACTTTGGGACACAAAGGAATCAATCACTGGTGCAAACAACAGAAGTGACAGTCACAGACTTTATTTAAACACACAAGCCCAGACACTACACACTTTACCATTCCATCTTTAGGCCTTGTAAGAGGAGGTAAAACAACTCTATGTTGATAGATGTCAGAGGAGTTGCCTTTGGGTAAAGGGGACGCGAATGGACTGAAAGAAGCATGGGGGATATTTTGGAGGTGACGAAACTTTTGATTTGAGTGGCTGTTACGTGGATGTATACAACTGACAAAAGCCAACAAACTGTTCATCTTTATTTTATGCAGTTCGAACCTCAATATCAGAGGGAGGGATAGGGAGGGGAGAGAGGGAATTGAGAGAAGGGAGGAAGGAAGAGAGAGACTTGGAAAAATCCCAAGCAAATGCGACACATGGACTTTCTGCACAGATGAATTCAAATCAACCAGCTATAAAAACCCATGTTGAGATGATCAAGAAAAATTGATCATGAACCGAGTAAGAGACAATATTAAATAATTGCTGTTATTTTCCCTGGGTCTGAAGATGGCATTGCTGTGGTTGTTAGTCATGTATACAGATGAATATTGGCGCAGTGATACAATATCTGAGATTTGCTTTAAAATGGTTCAGCAAAATGAGTGGACAGGGAGAGGGAGGGGAGATGGCAGAGCGTTCACCACATGGTCTGTTTATAGTTTTGCCTTAAAATGTTAAAAACAAAATGTAAATTAAACAATTAACCATAGGTCAGGGCATGTCCCTCTTCCATCCAAAATTGATCCTTTGGAGCCTTCTCTCTCAGGAAAATCTAAAATATTTGCCATTTACATAGAAATCTATTAGCAGGTCATGCAATCCATCTGGTGCATCATGATTAGCAGTTTTATTCTGTGAAATGGAATATAATGGCACAGAAGAGTAAAGAAGAAAAAATAATAGAGGGGATTGTGTATGTAATAAAGATATACATTGCTATGCAGAACTATAGAAGTGAGTACGGGGCACACGTGCATGTGTGTAGTTTTTTTCAGTGGATTGTGGTGAAAAAAGGTTTGAAAACCAGCCTCACATAATCCATACCCCCAAGCCTTATAGCTCTCAGCCTGGCTCCCCATCCCTCATTCCACGCCTGCTGTGCCTCCCTCCTGCCTGGCCAACCCTGGGCATCGCTGGAGTTGGAGACCTGCTAAAACGCTGCCTCCTCAGGGGCTGCCCCACCACCTCGGGCAGCACTGCCTGATGGCTCCTTTGTTGGTGTGGCCGTGGTTCACAGAGTGAGGAAAAGTGATCGGAGCCTCCTTTGTGCCTAGGGCTGTGCTCAGAGCTGGAGAATGAGCATTACACGGGGCAGCTGTAACCTGGGCTGTGGAGGAGTGGGAGCAAACACATAGCTCTGTGACGTGTCGCACCTCTGCAGAGCACAGCCAGGAGAAGCAAGGAGTCCTGCGAGTGGATAACAGGAACCCAGAAGTTTGGGGTGGGTGTGGAGGATGTTATGTGTGATGTTTGTATGTAAGGTGTGTGTATTGTGCATGTATGTGCATTGTTGTGTGTTGTGCATGGTGTGTGTGTATGTATAAGTTCTGAGAGTATGTCAGTGTGGAGGTGTATTCGTATCTGTCTGTGTGCATGTGCGTATAAATGAGGTGTCCATACGTGGCATGTGTGTAAGTCTATGGTATTTGTGTTTGTGTGTGCCTGAAGATGTGTGTGCAGTATGTGTGTACATCTGCGGCATATGTGCAGTGAGTGATATACTCATGTAGGGTGTGTGCATGTAGAGTGTGTGTCTGTGAGATGCATGTGTGATATGGAATATGCTGTGGATCTGTGTGGCATGTGGATGTGTGCTGTGTGTCTATGTGATTTGTGTATGTGCCATGTCTGTGTGGCATATGTATGTGCATGTATGGTTCGTGTGGATGGGGTGTGTATTTTGTGTGCATGTGATATGTGCCTTTGTCATGCGTATAGGCAGTGTGTGTACTGTGTACTTGTGGGGTTCCTATGTGTAGTGTGTGTGGCGTGTACCTTCATATGAGGTATGCAGCAGGTATGTGTGCCCGTGTCTGAGGTGTGTGCATGTGTGCCGTATGTATGACTGTGTGTGAGAATGTGGCTGGTGGTGTTACAGAATAATTCCCTCAAGACCTTTCTTGAGAACAACATGAAAACAGACCATAATAAACAGATAAGCGATACAATTAAAACTGGTCAGAAGATCCAAGTCGACACTTTGCATAGGGCACATCTCACCACCAATTGGCAAGTGAAAAGGTGCTTGATGTCATTAATCCACACTCACCGGCATCTAAGCCAGCCCATAATGACAAATGTGGGCACTAGCTTGGGAGGAACAGGGCCACGACTGCCCTTGGAAGATGCCAGGAGGAAGCTGCTTTGGGAGATTGACGGTTCCAACAGAGGTAACTATGCACCTGTTCTTTGACTTACCAGTTTTATTCCTAGGTACTTTTAAAATATGCATCCAGAAAAAGGCTTTGTATGTAAATGCTTAGAATAGTTGTATTAAAAACCCAAACTAGAAACAATTTTGAATACCGACCATAGGGGAATGATGAACAAGTGAAGCACAGTGTAGCAACAGAATAATACTCAGCAATAGGAAGAAACACACACAAACAACGTACACACAACACACACATACAACTACATCTCAAAGGCACTGTGTAGAGTGAAAGAATCTAGTCACAGAGGAGGAAATACTGATGATGCTATTTGCATGAAGTTCAAGAATAGGTAGAGGCAATCACCTGGGGGTGAGATGTTGTCCAGAGAACTCTCTTGTGTGGTGGATGGAGAGATTGGTCTTGGGAGAAGAGTGCCATCTAAAAGGAGCCTCCTGGGAAGCCCACGGGGTGGGGAAAGTGCCTCACGAGTTGGCAGAGTCTGGAGAAGGCAGCATGTTGTGGGGATGATTACCATGCTGGATCGAGTAGCCTAGGCAGTCAAGATGCACAGAGGTGAGCTGACCAGATGCCATGGTGAACGGACTGGAGAGAGCGTGGAGTGAGCGTGACAAGGGCTGCCCAAGGCTGCCACCACCAGTGAGAGGCCACGGGAAATGGTTTGGATGCTTTTGGTGGTAGAGCCAGGCTGTGGAAGTAGCTCTGTCTGTGGGCTGAGGAATCTACATACATTTCTTCAAGAGGGGGTGAGGAGCTGGTGGTGAGGTAGGCAGCCACCTCACCTGCAGGACCAGCTCCAGTTCCATGGAGGTCACTGAGGGACCTACTGTGTCACTTATTCTTGCTGTGTAACAAACTACTCCAGAATTGAGGGATTTAAAGGAACAACCACTTTATTAACTCATAACTTTTAAAAAATTTTTATTTTGAAGAGAATAAAACCAAACAAAATAAAACAGAATAAAGCCAATCAAAACAAAACAGTGAAAAATATACAGGATTTCAAAACAGGATAATAGGAAATCAACAATGGTTGCCATATGTCTCTTGTTATTTTCAAAATTGCTGCCCATACCATCAGACATAATAAAATCAAACAAAACAGAACAGAATCAAGCCAATCAAAACAAAATATTGAAGAAAGAAAAACAATAAAATAGAACAAAATAAAACAGAGAGAGTGATACTGGATTTCAAACACAAGACAGAAGGAAATCTCCCATAGTTGCTATATTGCATATTGTTTTCCTCTAAATAGATGCTCAGGTTACCAGCTTTAGGCCTGCAAAGTCAATCAAACAATACAAGAATTAAGTTTTTTTTTTTAACCTCAGCTGCTATCAACTCAGCCTGTGATCCTCCAAATCAGCTGGGTGTGGGGTGGGCGTGTGGGGTGGGCTCTTCTTGTCTCCCAGCCCAAGCACTGGCTGGCTCACTGGAAGACCAAATTGGCTTCTTGTTTCTTTTTTTTTTTTGTTTTATTTTAAAGGGGGTGAAATTAAACACAACACAACACAACACAACAGAACGGGACATAAGAAAGCATAAATTTCAAAGCTAGACAACCAGAGATCTTCACTATCTGTCAAATTGTCTCTTGTTTTCTTCCAAATGGTTATCCATATATTTGCATACAGGAGTTCATACTAAATAACATAGCCAATCTTTTCACCAGATGTGTAGTTAACTGGCTCCCACTTGCTAAGGTGGGGGGGACATGGCACAGGGGACAGGATGACATGAGATGTTTGATTCTCAGCCCGAGCCTGAGCGCAGGCGGGCTCATAGCCACCCCCCAGAGAGGGGAGGAGTTCCTTGTTCTTCTCACACTCTGAGTCAACCGCACAGTGCGGGTCCTGATGTGCCAGGGTCTCTCTCCTTCGGGCCGCTGAAAGTCTGCCACACTCACAGCTGCCCCCCAGAGAGGGAAGGAGCTGAGCTCCTTGTTCTCCTGGCACCCCGAGTCAACTGCATGGGGCAGGTCCCGAGGCACCAGGGTCTCTCTCCTTCAGGCCACTGAAAGTCTGCCATACTCACAGCTGCCCCCCAGAGAGAGGAGGAGCTCCTTGTTCTCCTGGCACCCTGAGTCAACTGC
>PVJX010001814.1:0-38872 GCA_004027295.1 Dolichotis patagonum | reverse complement strand
CAGGTCCTGAGGCGCCAGGGTCTCTCTTCTTCGGGCTCCCGGAAGTCTGCCACACTCACTTGCTATTTCTTTCTGATGAATTGACCATTCCATTTCCAAAGTTTTGAAATGGCCAACAGACCACAGAAAGAATTCTCTTTAGGCTCCTGTTTGAAACCAGCAGCTATAGCAATCTGTTGGCCTTGCTTCAGGGCCATGGCTTTTTGTTTGTTTTCCTGGCTCTGCATGATTGATGACTTTGTCATTAGGACTGGGCTCAGCTGGTGATTCTTCTGTTGGTCTTGACAGTGGTCTACAGTAGTGCATCACCTGCGGTCTGGACCCATCTCTCTGTCTCCCTCCCTCTCCCTTTCCTTTTCTTTTCCTCCTTCTTCTCATTTTCATTTTCCTTCTCTTTCTCCTTCTCTTTCTCCAGAGTCCCTCCAACAGGATAGCTGGGCTTCCTGCATGGTGGCTTAAGACTCCAAGAGCCCAAGAGCTGCTGGAGGCTTCTTCCCAGTGGGGCTGGGTACTGCGACATTGCATTGGTTGTGTTGTGTAGCTTCAGGTACATCACAAGGCCAGCCTAGATTCAGTAAGAGGTGACTGCACAAAGGTCGTACCGTGCAGACTGCCACAGCCGCATACTAGCCATGTGATGATGGCCAGTCCTTTAACCTCTCAGCCTCAGGGTCCTCATCTCAAAAGATTGTAGCGCCAGCATTGTCACCATAGTGTCCCTGTTCATGTAGATTAAAGTTACACATGTGACGAGCATGGGAGAATGCCTGGCACAGGGTAACAGCAATAACTTTCATTGTTTATGTTACTGAAGGGATGGCTTTGCTGAACCCCTGCATGTTCAGGGGTTCCCCTGGCCTGGCTGTGCTGTGGGAAAGTCTGCTCCCGTTCAGTGCTAGGAGCAGAGTGTAGTCTGAGAAGTCTTTTATTTCTTGCCAGCATCCACTGCCCAATTAGAAAGGCCCATCAGCCCTCAGATGGCAGGAGAGGAGCCAGCCTGCATTGGGCTCTCTCATTTTCCCTCCCACCTCTTTGTTTCCCATTTATTTATTAAATATGGCCAGCTAATAACATGGATGTCTGTTGCCATGCCAACAAAGAGCGTCTTGGAGTGACACTTGCTTCTCTCCAGGAAGCTGCTCCTGCAGCCTGCCTCTCTGGTCCCTGTTCCCCGTGTCCGCCTCACATACCTCTCTGTACCACCTGTTTCCTGCCAACCAGCCCCTGAAGAGAGCAGGGCCCAAGAGCCTTTGGAGTTTGTTTAGGATCTATCAGTGGGAAAATGATGAAAACGTACTATGAATTGATAACATTTTGAAAGGAGTGTACTTTAGTCAGCCCAGCCAGCCCAAGCTGCTGCATAGAGCTGAGGGATGGCGCATTGATCCTCATTCAGGGAATATGTGACACCTTCTCGGATTCAGAGCCTGCTCCCCTGTCCCTTATCCTCTGCTGTGTTTCTGGGACTGGAGGATACTCTGCTTTTAGTTCAGTACCTGCTGCCCAAAGTTCTCTGTCTCTGTGCTCTCTATCATCAGCATTTCCTGCAAACTTGGAATTCAGATTCTTAGGACCCACTCAGACCTACTTACTGAAATCTGTATTTTACCAAGATCTCTAGATGATTCCTATGCACATTACAGTTTCAGAAGGCTGCTTGACCAGAAATGGCTAGGGTCACCAACTACCAGTCATCACGTGCCCAGGCTTTGGAGCTGGCAGTCTGGGTGTGAATCTCAGCTTTTGATCGATGTGACACATTGGAGCATGCGGAGAGAGCCCCTCCATGTGTAAGACCCTGGGCACACAGCAGAGATACCAGAGGCAAAGCCAGCCTGGATCGTGCTCTCCAGGCACGGCCACCTGGAGGGGGGCAACACATGCGAATAAAGAGTAACCGTAGGACTCTGAGTGAATTAAGCCGAGGTCCCTCCATTCCTTCTACTCTACTCTACCCTATCCTATCCTATCCTATCCTATCCTAGGTGCCTACTCTATGCCAAATGCTGCTATGCAGAGAAGAACATATACAGTGGAATTTGACTGAGGTGGGGAGATTAAGGAGGGCTTCCTAGAGGAAGTGGCCCTAGAGCAGACAGTGAAAGACCCTGGGAGGTCACCAAGAGAGAAATGTGGTGGGGGTCACAGAAGGCAAACCAGTCAAATGCTACTGAAAAGCCAGATGTCTTGAGCCTGATAACGCTCCATGTAGCAAGCAGTCACCAAGAACAGGGTGGGGTGAGGAAGGGGACTTCTTGGGAGTGATTGTGTGGAGCCCAGAGTGGATAGTGGAGGCGGGAGTGGGAGGCAGGAGAAGGAGAGGTCAGGCGAGGTCATGTCTTCGAAGACATCGCCTTGGGAACAGAAGGGAGAAAGCAGACAGCGGCTAGTGTGAAGCAGGAGACTGCCTGGACTTTGTTTACTCTTTGTAGCCAGGGGAGACTCTCCTTTTGATTTGCTGTGGGACCTTGGGCATGTTGCTTATCATCTCTGAGGCCACTTTCTTCCTTCCCTGTCAAATGGGGATGTAATGGTAACAAAATAAAAGCCAGACCCACTGTACTTGATTAGGTTGGGGTTTCTCTTCAACAGTGGGCGGCGGGGGGGGGTTGCTTCTTGGAGGAATGTCCTGATGAGAAGTGCTTGAGGGTGACAGAGGAGACCCCAGGGCTTCTGGTATGGGCAGAAGCCATCTGCAGAGCCCAGGAAGCTGCTCTAGATTGGGGAACTAGCTGTACTGTAGAGGGATGGGAGCTGGCAAGTTGGCTGGAAGCTAAGACCTCTAGGACCCATGCCAAAGAGGATCACCCCAGCCCTTCCCCTCAAAGCCCCAGCAGCCTCCTCTGCTCACACCGTCCTGCGTTGGGGTGGATGCTCTAGGTCTGGGTCCGCGGGAGCCTGCATATTTCACATCGGATTCCATGCCAATTAATCAGACAGGCATCCAAGAGGCAGCCCAGAGATCTCAGCAGTGGCTGGCAGAGGTTTTGGAATGGCATTGGTGAAGAAGCTAAGGCTTCAAGCTGGTTTTTCCTTTCCTCAAAGGACACGGAGACCCCGGCTAGCTTCTGATTAGACACGTTATGCAGAGGAGCTGCCCTGCGGAGCCACATTATACTGCATAGGAAATGATACAAAGTAACTTTATTCCCTTTATTCCTTCTGCTAGATTAACAGTGCACATTAGCACCTGCTCTGTGGTGGGCATTAGTTACAACATGGAAGGAAACAGACTTGAATCTCTGTTCTGTGGAGCTTACGTTGTAACAGAGGGTTTTGCACAATAGACAAATAGAAATATCTAGTATATTACCTGATGTGAGGAGCCAGGAATAAAAATAGGAAAGATTTCTCTATATTGTTATGAAGGAGGGGTAGAAGGAGCCCCAGAGCAGAAAGAACATGCCTGGGGAAGGCAGGAAGATTCGGTGTAGGGTGTACGGTGACCTCAGAGCAGAGATGTGAAGGGGACGAGGAGGGTGAACCCCAGGGCCATTGGAAGTAAGACCATTCCGGAAAGAGAGCGTAGCACAGGGCTCTCCACCCACCTGCGAAGATGAAACTCACTTGGAGCTCAGACCCCAGAGCAGCAGGCGCTCAAGGGAGCAGGTGGCTGTGACAGAGCTAGTCAGAGGAGGCAGAAGTGACCGTGGACTCAGTCTCAGCGTCACCCGGAGAAGTGAGACTGAACTTTCTTGGTAGCTGGGAATTTATATATAAAGGAGGAAAAAAGAGAGGTCACTTGAGCAAAAAGTTGAGGTCGCAAGTCATCCTCAAGACAGCACAAGCATCGTCACCTCTGAGAAGCCTTCCCTGACTCCCTCCTCTATGAAGACTCTCAAGGCACCTTTCTCTGGGGTGCTCTGCACCTCATACCTGCACTACCTGCACACCTGCACTTGTCTCACTGCATTCTGTTCTTTGTTTTTGCATGCGCCTTTCCCTAAGCTTTGGTGCTGGGAACTGAACCCAAAGGCTTCTCACTAAGCTATGAACCCAGCTTTTTTGTTTTATTTTTGAGACAAGGTCTCACTAAATCACTACATTGCCCAGACTGGACTTGATCTTGAGAGCGTCTCGCTCCAGTCTTTCAAAGTACTTGGGTTACAGTATACACCACCATCCCAGCTCCAGATTCTCTATTACTGTGGGTGCCTCCTACTCTGGGGCTCGGGGAGGGGGGTATGTTCAAAGGCATAGAAGACAGATGGGAAAGGGGGCTGGGAACTGGACTACATCTAGGATTTGGAGCAGTTAGTTCAGCTATGCAATGCACAGTTTCCAGAAGACGCCTGGGGTGGGGACATCAACTAGCAGTGAAGCCAGTGGCACTGGCATAGTGGGGGGACCGGCCTTGACCATGAGCAGAGAGAACAAAGGAGAAACTGAGAGAAAAAGAGACCTTGTTGAGAACTGAGCCTTAATCGTGGAGTGTGAAGGACAGGGGACAGTGTTAGATGCCCCCAAGCTCGGGTACTTGGGGGAGGGAGAAAGAGCAGCTTCTTTGTGGGCACCAGATACTCATCTCAGGACCCCACCTCACACCCCTGTCCTCATCTACCCCTGGGACACTGATTTTCAAATGAGGAACCAGACCCAAGACTTTGAATAATATTAATAATAGCCTAAGCCAATGGCTATTAGTACCCGCTAGTATCAATGTGGGTACCTTTAATGGAACCCGGAAATGTGTGTACAGTCAATAATTTTGATACACCTGGCAAACAGGACCACTGCTGCTATAATGTGAGGCTGGATTCAGAGAGCTATAAAATAATGATAATGATGATGACAAGGCTGCATTGTGAGAGCACATTAAACTCAGATTAATTAGTTAATTTAAAATAACAATACCCATTAAGATCATTAGGAATGCCGTAACTCGATTTAGCATCCCAGCTGTGAACTGTATGGCTTTTCTCAGGAAACGGCTAGCTCAGGTTTGCACTGTGGAGATGATGGCTCCAGGTCTTTTCCCCCTTTACTTGACAAGAATGTATTGAACACCTACGAGGTGCTCAGTTGGGCTTGGGGGTGGAAGGAGGAACAGGCTAGGGATCTGTCTTTCAGGGCTTGCCTTTCAGCGCCCTGGGAGCAAACATCAGTGGCCCAGGACTGCAGACAAGTGCCCGAGAGCGCAGGGGCAGCATACTGTGGAGTGTTTCTCACAGCCAGAGAGCTGAAGCCTTGAGAGGCTGGAAAACACCAAAAGGTACATGGATATGATGCTGGCTGGAAAGAGGATGCAGAAGACCTGGTGAGTCGCCCTGGAGGCCAAGTCTGTGGATTTGTGCTTCCATTGGCGTGAAACTCGGGGTCCATGTGTTGAGGGAACAGCCAGGCCACAATTCTTGACTCTCAGCTCTCATTTCACTCCCTGTGCACAAAGCTCCAGGGTGTGTTCAGAACCTGGGTTCTCTATTGTGAAGAAGACCGACAGGGGGCCTGAAGAGACCACGGTCTCTATGGTCATCGAGGGAGCAGGAGACAGGGACACAAGGGTCCCGCACACCAGGGTGTGGTTAGCAGTCTTTCTCCTGGGCCAGCTTCCCTGATCGGTAGCCACTTCTTTCTCCTAGGCTGGAGGAGAGACAGAAGTGGTCCTCAGTTCAGGGAATGGTCAGTGCAAAGGCCCGGGGGCTGTAAAGGATTCACACCCACTGGAGATCAGTGTTGCTGAACTCTGACAAGGCAGAGATTGACCCAAGATGGCACCAGAGAGGGGCTCATGGGAAGGGCTCATGAAGGCATGGAAGGGTTTTCAGTAGGGTGCTCATGGAGCAATATTTGCATTTTCCTACGTATTCCTGTAGGGATAGACCAGGTAAATCTCCAGACCAGGCTGTCCAATGGGACTTTGGTGATGATGGCGAACTCCCCATTTGTGCTGTCCAGTAGGCAGCCAGTCGTCCACATGGCCAAGGAACAGAGCCAATGTGACCGGCAGGACTGAGGCCCTGAGTTCAGCTAACTCATGTAACCCCAGGTCTGGGGCTATCCTATTGGACAACGTCCAGAGCCTTCTCTGGAAATGAGGGGCCCGGAGGCTCATATGCCAAACCCCTGTTGACACACATACCTTGCCCTCCCCTCTCATTTCCCTAGAGAAGCAGGGTTTCTGGCTCCAAGGGAAGGCACACTTTTCAGATGATTTTTGTTCCCAGACAGTCTCTCCAAGTTTGTTCTTTCACCGTGGGACTGCAGCGTAGAGCCACTGCCTTTTATGCCCATCGGCATTATTGGGTATTATCTTTTTTCTTCTCTAGCCTCCAGCATGAAGGGTAGAAGTGGTTGACTAAGGAACTGACTTCAGAAGGTCTCCAGGCTTCCTTCTTGCCCTCTGATCCTCGGGAGGCGTCCACTGCAGCCCATGAATACTCCCAAGTGCCTTTTCAATGATAATAGTAATAATGATGATGCTAATAGTAATAACGCAGAACATTCTCTTGGATTACCTGGGCACAGCCCAGCCCTCCCTGTGAGGCAGAAAGTGGCTTGGCACACACCATTGCCCCAGGGAGGAAAGTGAGCTTTCATTTCCTTTTCCTTCTTGTGCTCCATTTGCAGCCTATATTTTCCTGGCATTAGTTTTCAATTAACAGCCCAATCCTCTGGATTACAGTTTCTCATTTACCAGGATTATTAGGAGCAAAAATACTAACAATAATGAAAAATATTGTCTGCAACAGTCTGCTCTGCTCAGAGTCCCCGCTTCCCCACTCGGTGTAATTAAAAAGCAACCAAATGGGCCAATAAAAGCTTGGATGCCCCCTCTGGCCTCAGAGAGGACATGGGAGGATCATGGACCCCCAAATAGGCCATTAATGCTGCACCAGAGCCACCAGCAAATATGGAGCAAAACAAATGAAGCTCAACTCTGAGGGGAGAGCCTAATAAATCTTGCCCAAAGTGGCTTTCATTTCAGGGCCTAGGCTGTAATTACAGGGGGAGATGTCCAAGCAGCAGAGCGGGAGGGAGCCAGGAGCCAGGCTCTGAAGGAGGACTCCAGTTCTCTCGCTGCCTCTAGTCTAGTGACCCTGGCCCCTCATGAGGGTAAGCACGCCAGTCCCTCTCACCAGGCGATTCTGATTCTGCGTGGTCTGCTCTTTGAGGACCCTGGGACAGCTTGGCTTTCATATCCAAGGCTATGAAGCATGCTCTGCAGTCTTCTCCAGATCTTTCTGCACTGCAGCC
Organism: Dolichotis patagonum; assembly: GCA_004027295.1. Classification (NCBI taxonomy): domain Eukaryota; kingdom Metazoa; phylum Chordata; class Mammalia; order Rodentia; family Caviidae; genus Dolichotis; species Dolichotis patagonum. The sequence goes on along the minus strand of PVJX010001814.1, from coordinate 31,678 downwards.
TAAGCCGCTAACTTCCCTCCTGCCTGTTTCATGCGTTTCTTGGTCCCTCTGCGCCTCCTCTCTCCTGACAGCCTTTCTGCTCTCCTTCCTCGCGGTCTGGTGGTTAGTGTGCCTTCCTTTGTGCAAAGCAGCTCTCCTGAGTCATCCCTGAGGGCAGCAGCTGCCCTCTGCACAGCTTGCTCTCTTCATGGAGTCCCTCTCTGGGGTTTTGAAAGAGCAGAGTTCACACCTGGGTTCTGCCCTCAAACCCAAGGGACCCTAGACAAGTCAGTGCCTCTCCCTGGTCCACAGTGTCCCCACCTGCAGAAGGCCAGCTTCTCCATAGCAGTGTTTTGAAGATTAAACAAAGAACTAGATGCAAAAGGGCCTCCACAGTTAGGCATGTGGTACGTGTTCAACGGAAGTTAATTGAATGACCTTACTCTAACATTTTCCTTTGCAGACACTACTTTTCAAGGAACATTTTGGTTCTCACATTGCAGTGGGCATTTTCTTTGTCCTTTATGTGTGCCTCCCAATCAGACTAGGGGGACCACGCATCTCTCTGGCTGGCATTCCTTGCAGGTTATTTTCAAGGATGGCCACAAACAGTCGGTGTCGCTTGTTTCTGGTCTGTTTGCCTGAGATCTGACTAGCATTTTCCTGTGGATAATAAACATAATTCTGTTCCAGCAGCCCTTTGGGGTGAGATTCTCCTGTCCACCCCCATTGCCCACAGGTTCCCCTGCATTTTGCGATGCTCATTCTGCCTCCTGTGACTGCATTGTGAAGGTCTCTTAACCTTGGCGAAGAAAACCGAACACAATCTGAATTTCCAACAATAGGGAATCTTAAATTATAATGCCCTGTGCTCATTTATGTTATATTTTCAATGCAGAAAAGCAGGTTGCAAAACAGTATGTAAAGTAAGAATTTATTTTTGTTACAAAAAAAAAAGCAACTATATATGCATGAGCTGAAAATTGTCTGGAAGAACAGACACCAAAATGTTAGCAGTGTTTTCCTCTTTCTTTCTTTCTTTCTTTCTTTCTTTCTTTCTTTCTTTCTTTCTTTCTCTTTCTTTCTCTTTCTTTCTTTCTTTCTTCTTTCTTTCTTTCTTTCTTTCTTTCTCTTTCTTTCTTTCTTTCTTTCTCTTTCTTTCTTTCTTTCTTTCTTTCTTTCTTCTTTCTTTCTTTCTTTTTTTCTTTCTGGGTGGTGGGCTAACAAAGGGTTTTGATTTCTTTCTTTGCATATATCGGTAATTTTTTGATTTGTTTACAATGAACATATATTTCTTCTGTTTCAACTACATAAATAAAGAAAAGCACCATAGGCCCTTGTGGTCTCACTTGCATATATTTGCATGCCATCCCATCAGACACCATCCATCAAAATTCCTCCATGAGCCTTCAAGTGCAGAAGGGGCCCTGCCCACCACCATGTGTGGTTAGGAGCCCATGGTGGCCAGTGGCCCAGCCCACTCAAGGAGACCAGAAGCCCAGCCTCTCCCTTCCATCCCCTGTCCCTGTCTCCCAAAGGTGACACCATCCCAGGCAACAACAACTCTGTTGTCACATTTCCAGCCTTGAAGGTGTCTCGCTTGCTCTCTGTTGGCAGCATATTCAAGCTGCTCTCGCGGCTTTGACCTTAAGTGGCTGATTTCCCTTTCCCTCTCCCTTTCCCAGGTTCTGTCTCCCCCTCCCCTCCCGCCTCTTGGCTACGATTGTCTGAGCCAGGCATCGCTGCTGTCTCTGTCTGGAGCTTGTTTCCTGTCTCTGTATTTCGTGAAACTGGAGGACACAGAGGGCCACGGGTACAGCGCAGCCGAGTCCTTCAACAACCATGATGTGCCTGTCTACTTCTCTGGGCTGGGGCTGGGTGGGGGCTGGAAAACAGTGGCAGAACATACACTGGGGGGAGCAGTGGATTGGTGCACATCTTACCTGACTCTGTATTGTGAGGAAAACAGTAGATTTACACACACACACACACACACACACACACACGGGCGCGCGCGCAGAGGATTTAAAGTCTGCTCAGAGGCATTATCGGGAGGCCTGCTCCTAGATCGAAGGGACAAGGTGCATCTTGTGTACCTGATCAGGTACACAGTGGCAAGCCTGCGCTCCAGGGTGCCTCTCATCACAGGATCCCTGATGCCTCTGTCCCCTGACAATCACCCTCACCAGGTTACACGGGTGGAGCGCTGGCTGCGTGCCTTGCAGCCATGCCACGTTCTGTCCCAACACGGTGATCAGTGGGGCACTCCCGGAAGCCGCCACTGCTCAGAAGCTCTTTCCGCCACCTCTGTGCTGCTTTTTCTTGGCTATGTGACTCAGTGTCTTCATGCTTCAGTGTCCTCGTCTGTCCCTGAGGACAATGTGGCCCCTGGCTCCTAGGCTTCTTGTGAGGTTTCGGTGACCTAATGGGCAAAAGGCACTCAGCAGTGTCCCGCATTTAGGAGCACTCAGGACAAGTTAGATGATGATTTTTACCTTTCTGACAAGTCTGGAGAGGGGTGTGGTGGGGTGCCCGCAGTGTTGAAGACAGAAAGGTGAACTGGAAAGCCAACCCTCACCAGGGGCACAATCTGTGGCCTCTAGAACTGTCACTAATAAACTAATAAACTTCTATTGTTTATCAGCCCCCCCCAGTTAATAGTATTTTGTATTGCTGCCCAAGGGACCCAGCCAGCAGTCCTGGTCACGTCCTGGGGTCCTGCTTCCTAGCCCCTTCTGAGGGGTATAATGCTCGTCCCACCTCCATTATGCCAGTGTAGAGGGAAGCCCCCGCCACAAAGGGGAGGCAAGCAAGTTGCGCCCTCTGACAAAGGTGAGGGGTGATATGTCCGAGCTTGGGGGTCGGCGCCTGTCTGGCTTGTGCAGAGCGTCAGGGGAGTGGGCCTGCTGTCCCTTCTCTTCTGCAGGCTGTCATGGTAAGATCGACACTGAGGCCCTGTGGGCAGAGACTCCACCCTGTGTAAGTGACTTATCACACCTGGCTGTAGGTAGCCCCGTGGGTGGGACTTTATCTTCTTTATGTCTGGTTTGGTGCCCACCCCGAGGCCAGCCCAGAGCAGGTCACAGTACATAACAGTGACAGCCATTGTACGCAGGCTGTCAGGGGACAGACGCTGCAGACCATGAAGCCCGCTGGACCCAGGTCATCTCTGCTGCCTCCCATTTGTCGAGGTGGAGGGCAGGAGGAAGCTGCTGCCCGAGCTCTGGACTTCAGGTCCTCACTCTGTACGGGGCTTTGCCTGCATGTTGGCGCTGTCTGATGCGCAGCCAGGGAGGGGCCTGTCGTTGAAAATGCCTGTCAGAGACAAAGCCCCTGTGTACTGCCAGTGCCTAGCCTGCGTGACAGGAGACAGCCCCAAAGCAGACATCCACTGGCGAGGCGCGTGAGCAGTCCAGGAGAGCTGCTCTGCACTGCATGGCGAGACGGTAAAGTCTGCACGGGTCTGTGACCAGCTGTGGGTCCCAAGAGCAGGCCTGGTCGAGGACAGCTTTCTGGGAGGAAGGCTCTGGCCGCTGGTGAATCCTGACCTCCACAGGGCCACCTCCCCCTCGCAGTCTCTGGTCACTGCTTTGCTGACCTCAGCGAACACCTGGCCTGCAAGGTCTCCAACCTCTCCCCACATGGTGCTGCAATAGCATGGCCAGGGAGCCTTCCCGCAGCAGGCTCATGCCTGCCTGGAATATTGCATGCAGGCGAGTTGATGCCCTCCTCGCCTGGTTCCTGCCCAGCGCTGCTGTGTGCGGTGGGAGGGGCTTGCTCTGTCCCTTCTGGAGGTGGCTCCTCCCTGTGCCCTGTTCCAGGGCTATCTGAGCCACTGGAACTTATGATAGCCCCAATCCCTTGTCCCTGAGAGTAGAAAGTACCTGTGATGGTATTTACACTCCAGAACTCCCCGTGGGGAAGGGTGAGGTGACACTTTCCACAGAGCCATCCTGGCCTAACTGCCTCCCTGCCCCAGCCCAGTGCCCTGGTGCCCTTGCAAAAACCTTCTGCGGTCATTCCATTCTTGCACCAAATGTCCAAGAATCTCTCTGCAAGGCCCTGCTTCTAGACACCCTGGCCTCGGCCGGTGTCGCATGAACTCTGGAGGTCACACCAGATGACACTTGTGGTTGGAGAAGACGCTGGGCCCTATGACCTGCCGTCCATCCTCAAACAAAGCTGTATGTCTGAGGATCTACTAGTGTAACGCCATCTGCCCACACCAACCACGCTGCGCACGCGCGCACACACACACACAACTACCCATATGGGCGCACGCAGTCCTGCGCGTATGCAGACACCCAGGCACACACATGTGCATGTACACACAACCGTATACACTGCAAACTGGGTTTTGACCACTTGTGTGCCTCTCTAGGGCTCCTGAGGCTCTTTGGAGTGTGAAGGGTGGGAGAAGCTGACTGCTGAACCTGTCAGCCTGGCCTCAGGCCAAGGTTGTGCCGACCTCCCCCCCCCCGTTCCCTCCATTTTCCCTTTCTGGAGAGAAGAATGATCTCCTAGGAAGTCTCCAAGGTTGGAAATTGATTTCTCTATTTCCACATGCATTTTGCTTCCAAGTCAGGGCATAGAAAAACGCAACCCTTTTTGCATTGATCCTGGTCTATAGGCCGGCGGCTGGGATGAAAGGCGCTGGGGGCTGCGGGATTCCCAGGCATCCTCAGGGTCGGTGGAGAAGCTAGCTTTGGAGGTGCTGATCTCCTTGTTAGATTTAAAGATCTGTAATCTGCTTTGTTTGGTTCTCCATTTGTTTTTTCCTCCTTCGACTACAAACAGCACAGGCACAGGGAGCCGCAGGCTGTCCTCTTTGTGCTGGAATTTCCTCTATCTGGGGCCCCTGTCATTCTCTGTGCCACACTTGTTTACTGCCCAGCACTCCTTGCCTGGCACCTGAGTGATACCAAAAAGACCCCTGGGCTCCCTGGTCACCCCCAGCATCCTCAGCTCCTGGAAGAAGGTGTAAGTGCAGGCACACCTGCGGTGTTCTGAACACATCATAGGAGTGCCCGCGCTGGGAAGTGACCCCCGGGCAACAGGGTTGAGGGCTGGGATGTGGTCAGGTCCTGAGCTCTGAACTCCTCTGTCTCCCTCTCCCTCTCCCTCTCCCTATCTCGATTTCTGCCTTTGCATGACAGAGTGAGAAGGCCATCACCAGACGCCATCACCTTGAGCTCGGGCTACCCACCCTTCAGGACGGTGAGGGAACCGATTTCGGTTCTTCATAAACTACCCAGCCTGCGGCCTCCTGCTGCAGCAGTGTAACGCAGACTGAGATGATGCCCCGCACCCCACCCCAGTTCTGCCTTCAGAGTCCTGTGTGCAGAGACTGGCCCCCAGGCCGTCCTGTCCACGGACAGTGGGCAGGAGGAAACCGGAGCTGTCTCGCTGGAGATGGGGCTCGGGAATCTGCAGGGAGACTCGCCTGAGGAAGCTCCCACCTTCTCGGATGCCCCTCAGGGTCTGCTCCAGGGTCCCTCTCTGGTTTCTAGATAGTGTGGGCTGAATTGTGTGCCTTTGCCCTGTTCTACTGAAGATCCGTCAAGACCTTAATCTCCACTACCTCGGGACACAACTATATTTGTGGATAGGTATTTTTCCTTTCCTTTTTTGTTTTCTTTCTTTCTTCTTTTTTTCCTCTTGTGGTATTGGAGATTGAACTCAAAGCCTTTGCTCTGAGCTGCATCCCCAGCCATTTTTGTTTATTTGTTTGTCTTTTTATTTTGAGGCAGGTCTAAATTACCCAGGCTGAGTTGGAACTGCTGGTTCTCCTGCATCAGCCTCCCAGAGTACTGGGATTACCAAAGTGAGTACATTGCAATGAAGCCATTGGGTTGTGCCTCGAGACAGTGTGACAAGTCCTGTGACAGGAGGAAGTTCAGACACAAAAAGAGATGAGAGACTTGTTTGCAAAGGAAAGGCCCTGTGAGGATGCAGCCATCTGCAGGCCCAGGATGGAGATGTCAGGAGGAGGCCGACACCCTGGGCACAGCTTTGCACTTCAGGCCTCCAGTTACGTGAGGAAGTGTCATCCACTATCACAGCAGCTGGGGCAAGAGCAGTGAACAACCCCTTTGCTAAAGCACCCATTGAAAGGAGGGCTGAGCCCAGGCGGGTCCAGGTGAGGGAATGTCAAAGCCACACTCACTGCTGTGTGGCCACGGCTGAGCTCTTGCCCTTTCCGTGCCTCTGTGTACTGATCTGTGAAATACACTGGCGGCAGCCTCTCCTTCCCGGGGAGGCGATGCTGATTGATGCAAGGTGTGGCTTCTCTGAAAGCCTCCAGAACGATCCCAGCACCCGAGCTGTCCCCTCCCTGTGGATGACTGGCACTGGGGAGTCAGGCTCAAGCCCCTTGCAGACCATTCTTCTGGGCTGACCTCTACAGAGGCCAGGGGCCAGTGCTTCTCACACCTTCAGCCAGACACAGAGCTTGGAGGCTCCCAGGGCCAAAACTGTGGTGAATTTGGAACTGAATTTACACGTGGAACTCTGTGCTGCCCCGTCTGTGCCCAGGATAGGCCAGCAGGCCTCTGACCGCTGGAGGCACATTGGCTGTGTCCGACTTTGAGAGGTGACCTGCGATGCTCCCTGGAAGCTGGGCACGTGTATTTGGCAGGCAGCCCCCAAACGAAGAAAGGTGAGACCCAGCATGGAGCCACAGACCTGGCCTTGAGCTCATTCTACCTGCAGCGTCAGCAGGCTGGCCTTGGAGCTGTGATCTTCCTGCTTCAGCCTTCCAGGGTGCTGAGAGTACAGGTGCGTGCTAACATGGTTGGTTCCCCCTCACAACCCCAGTGCCGTGGAATCACACCCGGGGCCTGCGCATGCTGGGTGAGCACTGTGTATCAGTGAGCTATGTCCCCAGGCTTCGTCTCCACATGAGAGACAATGCTATGCCCCGGAACACTACAGCAAGGGTGAAATCATATTTTAAGTATATCACAGTAATAATGAGAGGATGAGGGCTATTGACTAAACAGTATTTATTAAAGAAAGAAAAAATATGCCAGACGGAAGGTGTGTGGTTTAAACACCCCCTCTCCAGACTCATGCCTTTTGACAACCTAACACTGTGTTATCGACCAGGCCTGTTCCTAAATACTGGGATCCCACGGACTCACAGCTAGCTGGGCTCTGGTTAATGGATTCAGGATGGTTCCTGGTGAGTAATTGTATTCACAGAGAGTCTGTCGATATAATTTTCTGTCAATTGTCCCTTTGTGCAGTGTGAAGACTCACAGGCTCTGGAGCAGGCGGGCACAGGTGTGCGCAGCCTGATGGTGGCAGCACCGGGGCCTCCCTGCCTCCCTGGCTCACTGCTTCTGGTACCCTTGCTCAGTTTCCGTCTTCCCAGGTGTGGCCAGGGGACAGGCTATGCTTCGCAAACAGTGAGACTGGTCAGAACCTGTCTCCAGCTGGCCACACAGTGACCAGCAGTGCCTAGGCCCTTACAGAGGCCCCGGGGATGACAAGTTGAAGCTGGGACAGCAACTCAGTCCATGTCTGTGCCACCCTGTCAGGAGAATGAGGAACAGTGACTTAGTAAGTTGATTGAAGTTTTATTAACCTGCCACCCACCAAGGGGAGTAAATCAAAGAAGTCTGTATTATTGAATCACTGGCTTTAGGGACATGGCCATCGTCTCTGCCCCCAGTGCCCTGGCTGCGTGATGTGGCATAAAGCATAGGCACCTCACCGCTGTGCCCACACAAAATCCAGAGGCTTAGATAATTAAATTATATTTCTTTGGGGGCTTCGAAGCACTCGGTGTGCCTGTTTGGCTTTTTCTTGTTCAGTTCACAGCCCATTTGTTCTCCTTGTCTTATTGACTCTGAAATCAGATTATCTCTAAGTCCGTACCCCATTGGGCAGGGTTTGTGGTTCCCAAAGGTGCTGGGTGGCACTCTTGAGGGATAATATGGAAAGTCGATGGCCAGAGAGCAAGTGTTCCTGTGACCGCCAGAACTGCCATTACTCTCACGCCCAATGTACTCCTCCCTCCCATGTACTTCCTGAGCCTCCGTCCTGCCCTCCCTCTCCCTTCCTCCTTCCCTTCCGTGGTTCGCTGCTTCCTCCCCGATTTCAACTCGCTCTATGTATATATTTATTCATCGAGATACCCATCTATCCAAGCCTTGCCATGAAAGCTGGCATCTGTCCTGCTGTGTAGCGGATTGCATGGATCAAAAGCAGCAAAAACACCTCCCCTCCCACTCATTTCTTTGAGGCGGCTTTGCCACTCCCCCATGTAGGGCTGGTCTACATCCTGCTTGAACCCGAGAGTAATTTATAGGACACTATGACTCTCTTCAAAATGCAGCTGAAATCCTATGACCTGGAATGACTTCCAAGGCCAACGCAGAAAAAGCCATGCAGCTCACTCTGGGGGCTGAAGGAAGTCTCTATCTATCTATCTATCTATCTATGATGACCTGAGCTTCTGGCCAACTGCAGTTCACCTCCAGGCACTGAAGGTGCCACTGTGGTTGCCCAACCGAGCTGAGTCTTTGATGGCCAACATCTGACCACGTCAAGCGTCCAGCTGAGCCTTCTCCAGATCCCTGACCTGCAAAGTCATGAAAAAATATGATTGTTTTTAAACTATTACGTTTGGAGGAAATTTGTTACATATCAGTGGGTGACTGGACCATGCTTTCTAGGAAATTTACCTTTCCAGGTGGGAAGCCATATTCAAATTTCCTACAAATTAGGCATAAAATTATACTTGAGGTCATGGCCAACACTGAAAAGCTTTGCAGAGCCCCGAGAGTACACTGGCTCAGAGAAGTCAGAGTAGCTGCCTGAGACAGTAGTGACTGGCTGAGCTCTGAAGGAAAAGCAGGAAGTTAACAGGGGATAAAAAGATTACTCCAGCATAGGCAAAGGTCCTGTGGCAGGAAGCAGACACTGAAAGAAATACAGTAGAGCTGTATGGTGGGAGCAAGGAAGGGCAAGAGAGGAATACAAGATCTGGGCCCTACAGTAGGGGCACCTTTGCAGGATGTGCCGAGGTCCTGTGAATTTACAGGAGAGCAGCAGCAGGCCATCCCTGCCAGGCTAGAGCAGGCGCTTGGGTACTCATTGGGGTGGTTATCCAGCAGGACGAGCGTTTTCCTGTAAACTGAGCTCCAGGCTGAAATGGTGCCTATGAAACCTAACTCTCCAACAGCACCCAGGTTCTCATGGGAGTTACCTTCCTGCCCAGGGTCCTGATGCCAATCTTTCCCAGAAAAGGCCACAACTTCAAATTTAATTGCATGACCTTGAGTAGGTCACTTCACTTCCCTGGGGACTGGACTTGTATGGATGATTTATAGGTCCTTTCAAATTTGGTGAATCTGCGAATCAATCTTCTATGACTTTGCCATCATGAATAAAATGCTCCGTAAAACTTTCATAAATAAACAGGGCCAATGGTACAAACTTATTATTTAATAGGACTTATTATTACTATGTGCTATCAATAGAGTGATCGCGTCTCTCCCTAACGCCTGCTTTATTTTAATGGCAACACAGCGTTTAGGGAAGGCGACCACCAAGCAAATGTCCAGTGACTACCTGGAGAATGGCTGGCTGATCTAACAGCAGAGAAGAAACAAAGGTTGGGGGGAAGATGGTGGTTTGGACACAGGACAGTGCTCCTGCCTGGCCACTCACGGCTGGAGGCAGACGCCGCCTGTCAGCCAGCCTCGTGCACTAGCAAAAGGGTTGTGCTCCAGACACCAGCGTCTGGCACTTGGAAAGACACGGACACGGGACAGCAGGACAGTGCAGAGAACAGGGGTACCCTTGGGTCTGAGATCATTTACTCTGCGACCTTAGGCCAGCTGTTTGGTGTCTCTGAGTGTCTTAGCCAACTTCTCGTAAGTGAAACACAATCCCGGGCTCCCACCCTTGAAGGGGGAGTTTATTTCAGCTCGCGGCTTCTGTCCGTCCGTGGCCAGTCGGCTTGAAGGCAGAAGCGGCACGGCGGGAGGACATGGCCGACTAAAGCGGCTCAGGGCGCGGCAGGCAGGAAGCAGAGAGAGGAGGGAGGAGCGGGAGGAGACACAACCTCCAGGTCACACCCCAGGGACCCGCCTCCTCCCCTCAGCCCCGCCTCCTGTGGGCACCCTGCGCTCCGAAGCCTTCCCGGGCTTATCCACCGGTGATCCAGTCGCCCTCCTAATTCACTGGGCTTTGGGGAGACATTGTGGTCTAAACCATCACACTAAGCAGAACTTTCCGCAGTACTAGAGATGAAAATACCAACAGGCTTCCCTTCAAGGAGTGGCGCAGAGGTTAAGGGAGATAATCCCTGCCAAGCGCTAGCGACCGCGCCGGCACATAGTATGTGCTGAGTAAACGCTGACTTTATTACTATTCCACTCCCTCCTTCAGCGCTTCTCCGGCTTGTGAAGCAGCACACGGCTGAGATTACAAATGTCAAGCCTGCGAAGACCTGCTGTGTGTATTCATGCTTAGATGAACTGTTCGGAACACAGGACGCAGGCTCGGCTGTCTCTGCGGCCCCCCTTGCTGTTTGTATACAGTCCCTGGTTAAAAAGAAAAACAAAAAGCAACATGGTAAATGATGTTAGGCAGAGGGGTCCGGCTCAGGGTGCAAATGATGTTGGGGTTCTCTGAATACCCAGCGGGCCCTGTCTGACCTGGGCTGCGGGCTTTGGGGGTGCCGCGGTGCGCGCGGCACACGCACGAGCACTGTTTTGGAGAGTGTGTCTGGAAAATTAACTGCCGTTTCCTTGACACAGCCCCGCTCTGCTCTCCAAGATGAAAGCGGCACACCTCCCGAGCCGGCGGCCTCGCTCTGGGCTGATGAGGGCAAGAGGTGAGGCTGGAGGCAGTGGGGAGGCGGCGGGGTGGGCAGAACGCCCGCCTCTCCCCAGAACCTGAGCCCGCAGCCGCACACCCTGGAAGTCCAGGGCTGGGGCGTGTGTCTTCAAGGCCGGCGAGATAAAACAGTCGTGTCTTGGATCCATCTAGACAGTAAATTTTTTGAGTCCCTATAAGCTAAAATCAATATTGGCACAACTGTGTGTCATTAAAAACTAAATGAACATGACAAAGCCAAACTGCTGCCTATTAAACAAATGAGTTTTCTCTCCGCACAGGCACAGCGGGTTATTAAATTCTTTATTACAGGAACATCACCATTTGAAGGGGGTAAAAATGCGTCTTTATGAGTCATCTGTATGTGCGGAGCAGCGTCGCCCTCCGTACCTGCCCTGATGTGGGAGGCAGCGGCTGACCCTGTCCTCTGCCGGGATGAGGTTTCCTGAGCCAGCAGGAAAGGGACAGAGGGCGCTGCGGTACCTGGAGTTCGCTCCCCTGTTAGGGCTCTTCCGATCATTAGCGAGGCATCCACAAACCGGGACTGAACACGTGGGTGGCTCAGGTGCTCTGCCGGCTCCTGGGACGGTCCATTGCTCAAGCCAAGGCAGGTAATTGCTTCGCAAAGACTCAGCTTCCAGGGGCCTAAAATCCAAGGATATTTACTTTCTTCCTTAGCAAGAAGCCTAGAGGTGAGGTGATTGCAGGGTTGGTGCTGATGACTCAGTGATGTTGTCATCACTAAAGATGTTGCCATCTTTGTACTCCTCTTATTCTCAGCGTGATGCCTGTCACATGGTCACAAAACAGCTGCCAGAGCTCCAAATATTTTAACTGCACATAGCTATAAGGCATGATTGAAAACTAAGGTGAATGTTCAAATTTTTAAGAATGTATTACAGTAAAGGAAATATTGCTATTAATCTCCCCAGATACCCCCCCCCCTTGCTTCAAACACACTCATCCCATCATTCTTGCCACATTCTGAAGCATTTCTGGAAGTCCTCTTTCGTGAGTGTCTTCGGTTACTCTACAATGGCTGCCTTAATGCCCTGCATGGATTCAAAATGTTTACTCTTCATAGTCATTCTGAGTTTAGGGAAGAGCCAGACGTTGCACAATGCCAGATCCTTTAATAACTATTATGGGTGAGGACCCAGCGTAATATTTTTACCAGCCTGCCTTTTGGTTGGATAGTACTCAACAGCAGCATTCACTGTATTTTTGACCACCCACTGTAAGATATTCATGAAAGAGGACTTCTGGAACCGCTTCAGAAAGTGGCCAGAATGAAGGGGTAAGTGTGCTCAGAGTGAGGAGGAAGATTTTGACGGGGATTAGTGGGAATGGGTGTTTTACTGTGACGCTGTTTTACAAAGTTAAACATTCACCGTACATTTTGATCACCTCTTGTGTATCCAGCAAGCAGTTTCTACGTCCATGTCGTAGTCATCGTATCAGGAAGAGAAGTTTTTTCCAGAAGCCCCACCAGGCTGCTTCAGGCTGGCCCCAGCTATAAGAGGACCCCAAGGAGCAGGTTGGGGTGGGGGTTATTCACAGGCTCCCCACGGGCCTCCAGATAGGCTTCTGTTTGCTGGGCCTCATGACTCCCCTGTATCCCTTTCCAGTTAAAGGAATACAAGATAAACAGACTGGAAAGATTCCATAGGACAAAAGACGGTGTCGCCAACATGAAGCCCCAAGCTGCCTTCTAGCTCGCTCACTCTCCTGGCATCTCTCTGGCTCCTGCTGTTCTGGCTTCTGTCTGCTCACAGGGTGCCCTCATGCCCTCCTCTGCCTTGCTCTGTCACCCTACAGGTGACTTTCATGGGCACCCTCGAGGGACTTCATTTTGGGGTAGGGTACTAGAGACTGAGCCCAGGGAGCCCTGAGCATATCCCCGGCTCTTTTTGTTTTAAATTTTGAGACAGGGTCTTTCTAAGTTACCCAGGCTGGCTTCAAGCTTATTACCCTCTCCGATGGCTGGTACTGAAGGAAGGCGCTCCTTTGCCTTCTGGCTTCACTTCGGGTGCAGCAGCATGAAGTACAGTTGGGGATGAGAGGTGAGAGGAGGGAAATTGGGTCTTCTTTCCCTAATGCCTCCTTGCAGTTGTGGAATTGCCCATGACCCCTGCTGGGCTGTTCCCTTCTATAGCCATATGCTGAGAGTCTGGCATCTGCTCCTTCCCCCTGGAGTCCAGGGATGCATCATCCCTGCAGGGCTCCCTTATGTCTGCCCATCACTACACTCTCCCCAGTGCCACACTTGGGCATGGCGGCTGTTGGGAGGATGGGCCCTTGCCTTTTACCAGCTTCGCTATATTCTGCTTTGTTCTCCACTCCAGTTACGCACCTAGACAATGTCCCTTTGGTCTCCCCCAATCTGCTATGTAGCTGCTGGCCAGCCCTGGTCCACAGCCATGCCCTCTACCATTGTCTCAGACCACAGCCTGGATGTGTGTCCTGGCTCGCACTCAGCTAAATGAGCGCAGACTCACCACTCAACGCCGCCTGGAGACTCAGGCACCCTAGAGGATGGAGGATGGATAGGGGAAGGAGGAGGAGCAGGAGGAGGAAGAGGAGGGAGAGGGGAAAGGGAGGGGAGATGAGAAGGGTGGCAAGCAGAAGGGGCTGGGCAGGAACCTCTCTGAACAGCCCTGCCTGTCCCTGGAGAGTGTGTCCGTGCCCCCCCAGCTTTGGTGTGTGTACACCGGGAGTTCCCACAGGCCCTGGAAGGCGCCACTCTCCCGTGCAGCAGCCCGAGAAGTCTCAGCCAGGTCTGAGAAGCAGGGACTCAGGACTTAACATCTCTCTTCAGGAGAGGTGATTGAAATATGCAGTGAATTTTTAAATTAAAAAACAATTACAGTAAAAGACACACTGCCATTAACCTCCCTCAAAACTTGCCCCTTGTTTTGAGCACCCTTACCCATCATTCTTCCCACTTCTGAAGCGGTTCCAGAAGCCCTCTTTCCTGAGTGTCTCACCGAGTGTGGTTGGAAATACCGCGAATGCTGCTCCTGAGTGCCAACAGAAAGGCAGGTGTGTACCGGCACTGAGGTCTGTCCTTCCGTACCTGTTCACTAGATCTGGCACTGCGTGACTTGTGAGTCTTCAAGGTAAAAACGACCATGAAAGATAAATGTTTCTGAATCGGTTCAGGACAGGCTGGATGCATACCTGTCATCCCAGCACTGAGGAGGCTGTGGCAGGAGGCTGGCCGAGAGTTCCAGGCCTGGGCTACGCAGTGAGACCCTGCCTCAAAAAAAAAAAAAAAAAAAAAAAAAAGAGGAAGACAGACAGACAGACAGACAGAAATCACATTCCAAGTCAATTCAGGGCGTTGAGGAGGTCACAACACGGCAACTAAAATCACTCATGAAACGAGGTTTCCAGGACTGTTTCAGAAAGTGGCAGGAACAATAGCGTAAGTGTGTTCAAAGCGAGGGTGATTAATGGCACCGTATCTCTTACTGTAATGAAGTTTTAAAAATGTAAACCCTCGCTGTAGTTTTCCATCACACCTTGGACGCTGTTGTTCCTCTTTGTCACAGCAGCCGACCAGAGTAAACATAACGATCTCCATTTCCCTGATGTGGAAAAGCAGGCACAGAACTGTTAGCATCTTGTCCAAGGCCGCGCATTATTCCCACCCAGGACCTCTTGACTTCAAATTCTGCGATCTTTCCTTGACACCATGGTTCCTAGTCTCTGCTTGGAATGATCTGGGTTCTCTCTGTTGAACTGAGGGTTGCTCTACGTGTGAAATAGGATAATGACTATCTTCTCAGCTCGCAGATAGAATTCCTAAGTACATATAATTTCTTTGATTATTCTGCTGCTCTCTGAATTTTCTCAGAGTCCTTTGACATTTATGTTATCATCAATACCAGACTGTCATATGCAAGGCTATCTGATCTAGCAAACATTATGCAGTTAACGCCAGTCCGTCCCTGGTGAAACATGCTCTGTGCTCGGTGCCCAGGTGAGCAGTTTCTCATAACCAGTTCCACACCCTGAAAGGTGAATCCAGACATCTCGATTTCTAAATAAACGGGTGGACAGTCCCTTGGGTTGGGAAAGGTGTGTGTCAGCAACTGGGCTCGAAGTGGAGGAAGGGCTGGGCTCTGCTGTGCCACAGGCACCGAAGTGGCGCTGCTGACTTACTGGCCATTATTTAAACACCCTGACCCACCCTGGGCCCTCCTGCAGAAGAAAAGAAGCTCATTCCAACTCATCTGATTCTCAGCTCTCCCTGGGATGACAAAGGGGTAGCCCAGAGGCCAACCTGACTTCCTTGCCCCCGACTGTGTTAAGCGGTAATCCCGACGGCATTGAAGAGGTTCACTTAATATTATTTAAGCATGTTTTTAATAGCGCAGCAGTGGTCCAACTTCAGCTGCAGACCCTAAGGGCCACTCGGCAAAGGGGCAGCGGCTGGGCTCCCAGCAAGAGGCCGTGCCGGCGTGCAGCCTGTCCATCATCCTGGACGGATGCCTTGAAGGTGACATCGCGGTCGGTGGGGTGCAGAGGACTACTAGGCCGCGGGTTGCACCTCTGGAAGATGATGGAGATGAGCAGGAGAGGAGGCGACATCCGGGAAGTTCAGGGGCACACGAAGGCAGCGACCCCTGCTGGCCAGGAGCAGAATGACCGTGGCTTGTTAGGCCTGGCCGCAGAGGAGAGCAGGAGAACGACTGAGTTTGAGTCTCAGTCATCGGATGGGTGGACTAATGGAAGAGCGACGCCTATAGCTGTTTTATTCTGGTCATTCCCCAAATTTCCATAGCATCTGGTCCCAGCCCTTAGAGGGAAGGTGGAGAAAGGTGCACGGGCAGGATGAGTGTGACTGAAACTTGGGCGGCCTCATCTTGGAAGGGTGGAAGGGGAGAGGGTAGGGAAGGTTGCCGCCGGGAGCCTCAGGGATAGCTGGACAAATATCCCAGAATCCTGGGGAAGGGCCGGGGCACTGTGCCCTCTGGCTTGGTGCTGGAGCTCAACAGTGAGCCTTCCTGGTGGTCCTTCAACCAGGGACTGCTGGGGACCTTGCCATCTGCGGAGACAGTGGGTCATCCTGGGGACCTTGCCATCTGCGGAGACAGTGGGTCATCCTGGGGACCTTGCCATCTGCGGAGACAGTGGGTCATCCTGGGGACCTTGCCATCTGCGGAGACAGTGGGTCATCCTGGAGACGGGTGCGGGCCAGAGACTTCAGACGCCCTATCCCTGGCCCCTCCGCTGCTGGCCCCATGTGGCCACCACTCCAGTGTGTTCTGCAAGCCCCTCCCCAGCTCTCTTCTCTGCACGCACCAGCCCTGCTCCCCAGTGCTGCTGGTTTCCCAGCTCATCTGGTTTGTCTTGTCTGCTTGGTGGCATCTGTCTCATCCTGCAGGGCTTGGTTGCCCTGTGCCCAAGCAGAGTTAGCCACATCCTCATCTCTACTCCAGTAATGCTGCAGTGCCCAGATACCCTGTGTTAGTTTTGTATGTGTGTGGTGATGTCATCACGCTAGGAAAAGGGCCACAGGCGTGACAGGTGGGGCACCGCCTTCACACATGCCCCAAGCAATGAATATGTGTGGATGGTCTCCTTTCATTCTCACCACAGCAATGTGTGTAGGTGCAGTTATCCCATTGAGGGGTACAAAAGTGGGGGTCAGAGGGGATGGAGAGGTCATGCAATTGCAGTTTCTGCTTCACTCCTGAAAAATACCTGAATTGTGGGATCTGCCCATTTCCATGGTATAAATATCCCAGTGGTGATGATTTCAAGCTATTGATGCTTTCACAACTGCTTATGACATTCCTGGAAGTTTAGCAGGTGGTTCTGTGCTGACACAAGCTAGGGGCCCTGCCACAGTTCTCTCCACCTCCAGGAACAAGACTCTGGCTGTTCAAGAGCAGGAACTGGACACATAATCCATTAACCCCCAGTCCCTTCATGGTGACTGAGCTTAGCTTGTTGAACTGAGATGGATTTCTCAGCACGGAGGGCGGAGGGCCGAGGGTGCCTGGACGAAGTCTCTTTGCAGGAAACTGCCTTTCTTCTCTTCTGCTGAGGTGGACTCTGTCCATAAGTCTCAGACCCACGTCCTGGCAGTCTAAGAAGAAGGGAAAGGACAGAGTTGGAACACATTCCTGCACAAAGTGGACCCGAGGTTGGGGGCTGCTGGGGCAGCAGAAATTCTCAGCTGGGAATGGAGTCACATCTGGGCATCTAATAGCGCGGAGCTTCTAGAGTTATCCAGTGGGGCTGCAGGTTGGCTGGGGTCCTTTACTTGGAGGAGGTTCTGAGAGTACTTTTAGCATACTCTTCTTTGTGGAATGATTCCTCAGTGACCCTTTCATTCAAATGAAAGTAGAGGTTTAGGGGTATTGTGTGGAGACTGCAGATCCTTCAGGACACACCCTTCAGGAGGTCTGGGTGACAGGGACATTGTTTGTGAAATGTAGTGTAGATTATATGTACATACCTTTTCTTGGGAAGGGGATACATAGCCTTCATCAAATTCTCAAAACATTCTGTGACCCTCTTATAAAAGGATTTATTGAAAGGATTTGTCTGAAAGGGGATTATCCAATAAGTGGTTTGGGACAAGGGATAACTTTTTTAAAAAAATCTTGATTCCTACTGAAATCCTCACATCAAAATGCACTCCAGATGGATCAAGGATTAAAATGTTTGAAAAATGAAGCAATACAAGTAATGGGAGAAATTGGGATAAATATATTTATGACATTGGAGTTGGAAACCAGTTTTCCAAGTGGGGAAAAAAAATCCAGAAGCTGTGTAGGAAAAGATTGGTTGAAGAAAATTAAAGCTTTTGTGTGAAAAAACAACCAAAGATAAGGGACAATTGGGGTCAAGAAACAAGAGGTTAATGGGCAAAATATTAGTAGCATAGCTTGTAGACAAGAAGCCTGTTTATTAATTTACGAAGCACTCAGGCAGTCCATAAGAAAGAAGTAAAATAACCAAATATAAAAATGTCACGAGACATGGCTGGGCAGTGTACATTAACGAATACAAAAATCCATTAAAAAAAGATGTCTAGCAATACAGTAAATAAAGAAATGCAAACAGACACCAAAACTGAGATTATAATTTTTTAACGTGGTGGATTGAAATTCATATTGATAGTGTTGTATTATATTCATGTTTTATATTTTATTTAGTACCCTATGGCTTAGAATGTAGAATGTATCTGATGGTCAGGAATTATAAACAATATCACCAAGAAGAATTTTGCAGCTAAATCTATGATTATTTAGTTAAGGTAAATTCCTAGAGCATTGTATAGCTGATCTTGTCCTAGTGCCTAGCTGGGGCTGCTTTGAGGGTTTTTAATTCCTCTGGGAAATGGGACCCTGGATCTGTAGGTAGAAAAAATGGTAAATAATGTCAGTGAACACCTATTATGAACAAAATTATATGCTGGGCATTTTGGCATTTATTGAGAATCTCATTTACATGAAAATCAACAAGAAATGGAGTAAGCATCTTTCTCCCACTGTCCAAGTGAGAGGACCAGAAAGGTTTCGTCACTTACCTGAGGTTGCACAGTGAATTAAGAGCCAAGGCTAGGGCCTAGGACCTCTCTCGGGGTGGTAAAGAAGACATTGTCAGAGAGGTGGATTGACTCCTGAAGTCAATTTTGTGCCCTGTTTAGTTTTGCCAAAGGTTGGCCCCACCCTGATAGGTCCCCTGCTGTGTGTCCCTCGAGAGAGAGTTCTGAATAGGACCCACGGGGTGGTGTGTGTGAGTTTGTACAAGGAGATAATTGGAGATTAATTAGCAGTGGACACAGGAAGGTTACCGTCCCCTCATTTTAGGTCAATTCAGAGAACTTTCTCCTCTAACTGCTCTTTTCAACCCTTGTAATCACCTTTCTCCAAATTGCCCTTGCCAGCTAAGTCAGCCTACCGTCTTCTACTTGACTGAGCCCCTCCCTACCCAAGATCACCCCACTAAGTCACTGGGTTCAGGTCAAAAGTCTTAAACAGCAAAGAGCAGGTCTGATGTCATACTTTTAATGCTAGGAGTTCCAATAAAGTTAGGAGTTTGAGGGCTTCTTAAGAGGGATTACTACTCCAGCCCATAACCCTGTCTCCAGATCTGCTCTAGGTGGCCAAAGAAGATCAACTACGATGCTGAAAACAGCCACTGTAAGCAGAGAGATGAATTGTCTTATTCACGTCTGTGACAAACAATAAGTTACTTCCCTCACTCTGCTATTACTCTAAATTGGTTACCAGATAAAATTGTTCCAAAAAGATCTGGGTCTTTCTGGTGGCACAGAACCCCAGAGACAGGGTAAGAAGGATCAAAAGATTTTTTAAAAAAAATCCATATTCTTTGGCCCAGCGCAATTTTCCTCCTACAAATTTATCTGAAGGAAATGATGCAATTTGTACAAAGATCCATGTACAATATATATGTTCTTCAGCCTCTCTTATACTATTGAAGAAATGGAAACAAACCAATTGTTCAATAGAAGGGGCTGACCGAGCAAATGAACGTGGCTTTGGCAATTAAAACTCGTGCTCTAGGAAAGACAGTGATGTGGTGGAATGATCAGCAGCTAACTGTCAGTGGTGTGAGTGGGTGAGGACGGCAGGCTAGAATGCAGCATATGCACCACGACATATTTAGTAAGGAAGAAACATTGAGAGGAGAGAGCAAAAAGGATGGAAATCTATACACCAAAAATGTTAAAGAGATTTCCTCTCAGGATGGAATTATAAGCAGTTTTTCTTTTTCCTTGTGCTTTTAAGTTTTTCACTTTGACTGCACTGAGCTCCCTTTGTCATTAGGAAAATTACTGCTCCTACGGAGTCGTTGTGTCGCAGGTCCTTTGGTGCCCACTCTGGTTGCAACAGTCTGCAAGTGGGTGCTGAGAGGTGTCTACCTCAGGGGACAGCAGTTGCTAAGTTGGGTCCCGATGCAGGTGGCAGGGAGCTTCTTGGCTCTTAGGAAATGTGAGCTTGGCTGGTGGACTCATCTCCTGTGATCGCTTTTACCTCCCTGATCCTACAGGGGACAATCAGTATCCCAAATACCCAGCCTGTTAGACATAGTGTCTGATTGAAGATCGAGCTCCTCAGATTAGTGCTGGGTTGAAAAATGACCCACCAGTCCCTGGAGATGAAGCAGAGCTGGAACGGAGTGTGGTATTTATAACACAGCCTCCCTGTGCGGACCTGGACACCACACAATTTTGACAGATGATCCTCATGAGAAACTTTCAGTTTCCATTTGATTATGGGCCCATAAACCCAGATTGCAATTGAGCAGCGTTAGGGCTCTGCTTGAATTGGGCCTGCCAGGACTCAGGCAGCCTGCTGGATGGCTTGTGCATTCCTGCCCCTCTGGTTCTGAGCAACTGCCCCGGCTAGGGGCAGCACATGGTCTGCTGTGGCAGATCTAGGGAGCCACGTGTGTCCTCCGTGTGCGTGTCTGCCTCTCCTGCTGGGATGTGTCTTTCCTCTGGCTTATTGCTTCTCACCTGGTGGTGAATGTACCCAGCTGGAAGTTTCCACCAGTTCTGGTTGGGGTTCACCCACCTGCTTTGTCTTCCTCACTCATTCATTCACCCTGAGACACTGCACAGCAGTTGCGTGACCCGTGAGAACATGGATTGAGAGGTATGATGAGGTAGACCTAAGTAGCCACGTGCTTGGATTTGGAGGACAGTGAAGGGACCAAGGGGATGTGGGGACCAAGGGAAGGATCAGCCTTGGGTATGAGGAGGGGACCCCGGCAACTCACTTCCACTCCATGAAAGTGCTCGGGGTGCCAACACTGGGCCGGACCCCATGAAGATCAGATAGGACAGTGAAGTGGCCCTGCCCCTTCTCTCATGCTGCTCCACATAATGAGCTTTCCTTCCTGCATTATAGACCAACAGGACTTATTCCTCCCTCTCCCCAAGGGGAAAATACTGGCGACTGCTACAGGACCGTGAGGACAAAGGAAGCCATAGCGGAGTAATACCTACGGAGTCTTAAGTTTTCGGCTGGGTTTAATTTGACACCTGCTTATTGATCCTGTGCCAAGCACCCCTCGAGGGACAGGGCAAGAGAGGCCAATGAGACAGAGGCCACAGACACGAGAGACTTCCATTCTCCTGGGCGGAAGACAGAGCATAGCTGAAGACAAATGCACATGCAATGGGTGGAGGCAGAGAAGAGCACTGAGCGGACCGAGCAGCGTGGGAGAGGCTGAGGCTGGTGTCCGGCGTATACAACTGAGATGCGGAAGGCAGTGTGGACCATGGTGACAGCAGAGGTGTGTGCTGGGCGTGACTGACCTCTGGATCCACTTGGAGAGGAAGGGTGTGAGAGGAAGAGGAGGATGGATGAGGGCCAGAGGGCTTTTAGCTTGGGAGTTAGGACAGCGAGTGATGTGCTGCCTCAGCTGCAGAAACCTGAAGGGAAGTGGGGGGAAGGGTGACAGCGACCCTTCACCCTGACACTTCCCCTCTTCCTAGGGACCCCTTGCATGTTCCCACTTCCACTCCCTCTAGTGCTATGCTGTGGTGTGCTCTTTTTCTTCTCCCATTTATCTTCCTGCCTTCGTCCCTTGCTTCCCTGATGCACCATTTGTGCTGTGCTCTGTGTCCCGGGTGCAGCAACCAGCAAGATGCCTGCTCTCATGGGGCTTGCCATCTAGTGCATGCCATGGTGTGCTGCAGTTTGGCTCAGAACCAAAGGCTGGACTGTCCAGTCCTCAGCACAGCGCTCTGGGATTCAGCACCATCCCAGGCCCAACCACTGGGCTACACCTGGCTCTGACTCCTTTTCCGTGCAGACAACCCCCTCCCCCAGGGCCGCCAGCCCCAGCACTGGTTTACACTCGCCTCTTTGTGTGCCAGCTGCTCTTGGGCAGCTCCTCTTTCATCCCCGCTCCTGGGAGGCACCAGCTCCGCATCCTGAACAAACACATCTGGAGTTTTTCGGACCACATGACTGGAACATCTGCTGCAGAAAGAAAAGGACAAGAGGCCCTTTTGTAATCACATCTAATTGTCTCCAGCCCCGGGGCACTTACATTCTGGTTACAGATTTAAGGACTTCCAAGATGTTTCTAGAAGTAGATGATTGCCCCAGGTCCGGGAAGGCATCTGTGGTCCAGGTGAGAATAGGATGAAGAGCACAGGAAGGGCTCAAAAGCAGCTGGGGCTGAGCAACAAGCTTTGCACCCATTTTCTGTCTCAGCTGCTTGTAGAGCAGGAGAGGTCGCATGTTAGGGACAGAGGAGCGGGAGGGCTCTATCATTAATACCTGCCACATCCTGTGGTCTCAGGGCTCCCAGGCTGTTATTGTCCTCCACCTCCCAGGTGCTCCCTCTCTTTCCCTGAGGGCTTTCTCTGAAGTTGCAAAGGTTTGCTTTGCAGGAGTGGGAAATGAGTACTCTCCTCTGGAGCAGCCTAACTGGCACTGAAGGGGTACAAGTCCCCCAACTGGGAGGACTCAGAGGCATCTGTTTAGGTACCAGCTACCCACCTGGGAGCTGGCCTGATGGCCTGACCTTCTGGACCACTTTCCTGGCCCTAGATCACCTCCTCCCTCCCCACTGCAGTCCTGCGTCCCTAAAGGCACACTAGATTCTCCTCTCTGGACCTGCTTTGTGGTGATTCTGAACTGAGACCAGCACTAGCAAACACCAGCATCTATGGGTTTACCCTTTGTCCTAGAGCAGTTTAAACAGAAGGAGAATCTGAGGTGCTTTGAGGTCTCAAAATGAGAAGGATCCTCTAGGATGCTGGAAGCCAGTGGAACGACCGCTCAGAGATATGCTCCAGATGGCCTGTGAATGCAGCTGGGCCCTGGAAAGGGGCGTCACCTTTTTTGTGTAAGGAACACCCCACAGGCACTGGAGAAGTGCCCCTCTGTCCCTGCTACCTCCCTCGAAAGGCACCCTGCTGCCTCATGATTTTCAACTCCATTCCACAGCCAGAGATGGAGGCAGAATTTGGATGGCTAATTTTGACATCACTTAAGACTGTATTAAGTCAAAGTCTAAGGGGAAAGCGGAGAGTGTGGTAGGCTTAACCTCAGCCAGCCACACACACAGTTTGTTCCTTCACTGGACTCCTGTGGTCTGGAATACCTTGGCCTCATAATCCTGCCAGTGTGGACCATGATGACACCGACCACAGTTCAATCACAGCATCATAGGAATCAGCCTTTCATTACACAGCCTACGAGCCAAGCCCAGGGGCTTACTCGCCACCCTGAAAAGTCCACCCCTGTTCTTATGTGCCTCAATGAACAAGCTCGGCAAATAATAACTCAGTTGGTACTTTCCGCTCACCGGTTCTGCGTTTTGTCGATTTAACAGACCATAGGTGGAATATATTTTCAAGAAATTGTATCTGTACAAAATAAATACAGAATTTTTTCTTGTCATTATTCCCTAAACAATACAATGTAACAGAGTTTACATAGTATTTAGATTGTATGAGGTGTTACAAGTGTCTAGAGAGGATTTAAAATGTGCCACAGGATTGCATAGGTTATCTACAAATACTGTGCAGTTTTCTCTGCCGGACTTGAGCATCTGCAGATTCTGGTTTTTGCAAGGGACCTGAAGCTTACGCCTTGGTTGCCCACCATGGGCCAGCAGGAAGGACCAACCCTGTTGGATCAAGTACAAGGGCAGAATGATGTGAAAGAGAAAAGAGAGCACACACAGACAAGAAAACCCCTTTGGGCAGAGCTGCAGACATAGGCTTTGTGACCTTGGGAGGCATGGGAGGGAGTCTGTTCTCATTTGGACAGATGGCCCTGCTTGCAAACACTTCCTTGCACACCCAACAGCAACACATCCTGCCTGGAGTGGGTGGCTGTGAGTAAAGAGGTCACTCAGGCCTCAAAGACACACCTGTCACTGAAGCCCAGCCTTGGACTGTCAGCCAAGGAGCAGTGCAGGTCACCATCTCTTGGTCCCTGAAAGGAATTCTCTCAATAAGCAGGCTGGGTATGAGGCCCTGAGAGCCAGGGTCAGAGCCCACTTCCCCATGTCCTGCCTTGGAGGCTGCATGCTCTGGAAGGGGGAAGACAGAATACAGACGGGCAGGATGTCAAAGTATCAGAGTATCAGCTGGCGGTGTCACAGCCCTGCTCAGCACTGGGCTGGGTCGACAGTTTCTCCCGGAGCTGACGATAATCTGAAAAGGCATCTTGCCTAACCAGGCTATCTCTTGGCCTCAGACTTATCCAATTTCCTTCTCAAGGACAGGCAGCCGGTGCGGTTCCCTGTTTGTAGTCAGGCTATGCTGCAGTTGGAGAAAGAACTCTGCAGGCATTGCAGAATATCCCAGTGTCATTCATGAGGATGCAGCAAGCAGAAGTCTGCACAGAAAGAAACTCCATGACACCTGGTACCACTGGGACAAGAGGGACAAACAGCAGGCAAGGATCCCACCAGTCCACGTCCCATGCTGCAAGTGGATGCAGTATGTGCTTTTCGGACGTCCGGCTGGTACACAGCCTCAGAATCCGTAACACGGCCACCCAATGGCAGTTACTAACAGTCAGATCTAGGCTGACATCCAAGATGAAACCCGTTTCCACATCTCCCCTGGGGACTTACATTTTAAAACTGATTCATCGGCACAGATAGATGTGTACCAGCTGTGTGGATACCTTGATAAGCAACGTTTAGTGATTTATAACAGCAGAGATGATCATTCACCTTGCCCCAAAGTTAAGGGTTTCCATTACATGGTGAGACTTCAAAGCAGAGTGTCATGTGGTTCGTGTCCCTGAATTTGACAGGAGAGCCACGGTCGCTTGACTTGGGAGGATACAGCAATCTTTGCTACCCTTTCCCTGAGGGGCCTCGTCCAGGATATAGACTCAGGGCAGAGAGCAAAGCAGACAGGACTGGATCCTCTATGCTCATCTCCCAGGCTGCTGCTTGCTCTCTCTCTCTCTCTCTCTCTCTCTCTCTCTCTCTCTCTCCCTCTCCTTGGTTCCTTTAGGTAGGTGGCCATGTATGTTATCATCCAGAGAAGGAGGTGGCAGTATTTATAGCCATACCTGAACGCCAGGAATAATAGAAGGCATCCCAGGCAGACAGAGATGTGGATTCCCATGGCTGCAGGTCTTTTTTTTTTTAATGGGAAAGTGTGCTTATGTGTACTGTGTGTGTGTGTGTGTGTGTGTGTGTGTGTGTGTGTAGCTGGTGGGTGTATTATGGGGCAGGAAGAGAAATCTGACCCTTAGGAGTCAATCCTTACCCCAAACCTGTGTCTCTCTGGCTGCTCTGGCCAAGCCTAGCTCGGGGGTGGGGGTGGGGGAGGAGAGCAGTCAGTGGAGCTCCTGGCTGAGTTGATGAGGCTCCTGGGGACCAGAGCAATTAATGCAGCCTCAGCTGGTGCTTGGCAAAAGCCTGATGTTGAGAGGGTCTTTTAATCACCATGGGCATGGGCAGCCCCTGCCTCCTCTGCGTATCCAGATCCTGCCCAAGCAGCAGAGAGGGAAGCAGACATTTGGGAGAGCTGGTCAGTTCGGCACCCTCAGCCCCACGGGCCGGCTGGGTCCAGGCCGTGCTCCCTCCAGCTGCTGGGCTCTGATACGCCCATGTTGGATTCTTCTGCAGCTACAGAGGTGAAGACAACATTCAGGCCATTACATGTGCGAGGTGATTCCAAGGCCTTAGGACACACCCGAAGGGAAAGGGGCTTTCTGGAGCTCAGGTTTCCTGGGAGAAGGAAGGAACCCTGGTCCTGGCAGGACTCATGATGGACAGAAGAGATCAGAGGCAGCTGAGGCACAGAGCACTGGGCACCATCAGCACCGGCTGGGCTTGGAGCCCTGCTCTGAGTGTCCTTTTGAAGGGACCAAGCAGAAGGTTTCATAATCAGACAAGTGGAACTGGGCTTGGAACCTGGAAGCAAATTGCAGGAAAAGCCTCGAGTCATGGCCAGGACACTCAGGCCACCTGAGCAGCACCCATAGGAGCTGGCAGTAATGCAGTGACCTTGAATGTGACTCCCACCTGGGCAGTTAGGCGCTGTGATGGGACCAGAAGCGAGTGCCAATCAATGACCTCGCCCTTGCACTCAGCCCTACCCTGGAGGAAGTGGCTGCACAATTCTGCTCAAATGGCCAGGACTGCAAAAATCACTTCTATTTGGAATGCATTAGGATTCCAATTTGCAATTTCTCTTCCTAAACCCACTTGGCTGGCAGATGCGTGAACGCTGGTAGCTGAGAGAGGGCAGGGCCCCTGCGTACCAGTCCAGAAAGGACTCCGCAAGAGGTTTGGCATTTTCAGTGCAAATCTGCTTTAGGGAAAGTGGAGTGGAGGCTGATGTGCACTGGAAAGGAGAGAGAGAGAGAGAGAGAGAGAGAGAGAGAGAGAGAGAGAGAGAGAGAGGTGAAAGTTCTGTGCATGTTAGGAGACAAGGGATGTGGAGGCCCAGCCCAGTGACAGTGATGAGGGTGACATTGCCTGACAGTTTTACTAAGAATAGCTGCCATATCCTCACACTTAGAGTACCCCAGCGTTCTCATCCACCTTTTTGGCTTGTCCTGTGCTCAGCCTTATGGAATGGGTACTACTATAGCCCCATCCTACAGATGAGAACACTGAGGACTAAAGAGGCCCATTCATAAGGTCCCACTATTGCTGATAAACAGATAGGAAGGCTGATTTATGCCTTGTGAGGTCTTATGCTGGACTCTCCTTGAACCTGCCACACTTGCCCAGAAGTGCAGAGTTGGAGTCAGTAATATAAACTTCTGGACAATGGGTTTTCCATCCCGACGAGACTGAGAAAGTGACTTCCATGTATCCTTCACCACCCTGGGATGCTCTTTATTTCCCAGGCCCTGGGGATGCAGGGTGGGCTTTGGAACCTCTGGTAGCTTTGCCCAGGTATGTGTGCTTTGGAAACATGGCCAGAGAAGGCAGCGGGCTATTGACTTGTCATCTGGGGCTTTTGGTAGAAGTCCCAGTGTTTGATCAATATGGCAGCTCTGACTTCATTAAGGTCCCAGCCAGGGGCATGAGTAATCTGCTGCCTGCCTTGGGCCCTAGGGTCACATCTCTCTGCAGGTGCTCCCCAGAGGCAGGGCAACGTATGGGGTAGGAGCTGGGCTCTGGGCCTTGTGCAGCCATGCGGAGGGCACTAGCCTTGAGCCCCTTCCGTGGTGAGAGGCGCACAATCGGCTTCCCGTGGCAGGGGGTGAAGCCTGGCTGAAGCCGAGTCAGTGGTGCCCACTGAACTATGGCAAAACTGGCGCAGCAGGCTGGTACCCCGAGAGGAGTCCACGGCAGGGAGTGGGGTTTATGGGGAGCAGGTAGAAGATCAGGGAGACTCAAAGATTGTGTCCATCCTCTTGGCCAGAAGTGACAGAAAATGCACTCCAAATGGCTTGAGCAAAACCAGAAAGGAGAGCCACTCTTTTTGGGAACTTTTATTAAAACCTCCACACCTGCCTGAATCCAGGGGCAATGGTGTCACTAGGACCTGGTTTCTTAGGGTCTCAGCTTGGTTTCCTTGGATTCTGGCTCCTTGCTCAGGACAAGATGGCAGCTAAAGCTATGGCCTGGGAGAAGACAGAGCCTTTCTTGCTCAACCACTGAGGGGCAGGTTTTGAACTGGGTCATGTGGGCATCCTCCAGCAGTCCCGTGCCTGGTGATTGTGGGCTTCTGGAGCTGGAGGTGGGGCCAGACCATAGATATGGGGTCTGGAGCTGGAGGTGGGGCCAGACCATAGATATGGGGTCCGAGAATGGGAGTGGACCTTCGGTGGCCCAGGGAGCAAGCACTGCCCATTAGCAGGCACAGCGTCATCCTGGCAGGGTCAGGAGCTGATGGTTCTTGGATAGGGCTGCGTTCAGAGAAGCTTGTGTAAGCCAGCTGTAATGGCATGGTCCTGAAACCCCAGCACTCTGGGAGACCGAGGAAGGAGGATCAAAAGTTTAAGGTGAGCCTAGACAATTCAGTCTCCAGTATTGAGAAATGAAAACAAGAATAACCCAGAGATACCAGTAAGAGGAAGGGGCTTGTGTGTGGACAGGACTTTGTCCCAAGAGAGAAAGAGGCCTGAGCCCTGAGCCCCGGGTGCACCATTAACGAGCCTGTTACCCCTGGCTTTGGCAGGCTCTCTGATGGCCGTCAGCTGAGGGTTATACACATGGGTACGTGTGTGCGTGTGGTGGGAGGGCGACCACCTCTCCTTGGGGACACCTCACTCAGAGCTGAACAAGCCCCACCGACAGTAGAGATAGATCCCCAAGGCTTCCCACACAGCGTGTCCTGCATCTTCTCCCCCTTTGTGGACCACAGGTCTGGCCCACATGGCTGGCACCCCTATTTACAGGGGTGCGGGGTGGGGGGAGGTGTGGCAAAGTGCACAGAGCAGGCAAATAGACTGCCTTTGGAACCGGGCTGCCTGGGCTGGCTTCTGGGCTCTGTGTGATGAGAGCTAAGCTTGACCCGTCAGTGCCTTGTTTTCCTCGTTTGTAAGAGGGACTGCTACAGCACCTGGACCCAGCATGCAGTGAGGGCCAGATGGGTGCCCACGTGTGACGGTGCTGTGTTGTAGGATGGGAGGTATTTTGGCCTTTCAGCCTCAATTCTGACTGGCCTCATGATTTGCAGCACCCGTGGCCACATGTGCAATGCTCTGAATCAACTTTTTCTGCAGAAGCTCCGGAGCTCTTCCGTGAGCACACGTCTCGCCACCAGCAGTGTAAGCCAGCCAGAGACCCTGGGGGACCCCGGCTGATGCTGAGCTGGTGAGCTGGGCTGCACTGTTATTAAACAGGCTGGCTGACGCTGCAGGTCTGAGCAAAGCTGCCGGGCAGCCTGGGAGGCCCTGTCTCAGTATTTCAGCCTGGGCCAACACCCTGGGAGTGGGCTGTTAAGATTTTGGTGATTCTTTTTCTCCAAAGAGGTAGATAGAATAATCTGGAAGATAGCAGCTTGGGGAAATGGAATGAATAGAGTCGGGGAGAAGGGCTTTGGGCTGTTTGCCCATTGGGGAAAGAAGGGAGACTTTAGTGTCCTGTTGCTCAGAGTGGGCTCTACTGACCAGCAGGGTCAGCCCCTAAAAACCTCTCGGGAATGCAGAACCTGAGACAGCCTGGACTCACTGCTAGAGCTGGCTTTTCAATAAGGTGAGTTGACATTCACGCTTGAGAAGCACTGTGCTAGCTACTGACAACCCAGGGGAGGTTCCAGTTCCCCAGCTATGCCGGGTGCCATGGAGGTCTCAGAAACTAAGAGAAGGAACTTCCCAGACCACCCAGTGGCCCGAGGTCTAGCCCCACTTCTCATGCTTCCCGCCCACAGTGACGCTCGCCATTTGTGCTAACAAGGTCAAATGCAGATAATGACGATGATGTGCAATGAAATATTCCTCTCCCTCATATTAAGCACTCGCAGCCATATGTGGCTTGCGGCAGTCATAGCAGGTGACACAGATTGTGGGACACATCCAGCATTGCAGAAAGTTCCATTGGGTGGTATTTGTGTAGCCAGGTATGATGGTGACAGAGCTAGCACCAGATCTCCCCACATGGCAGACAGGTGGGGTCAAGTCACAGGTGTGTAGAGACCCAGATGTGGGCATGGGGCATGGCAGAAACATCTGGTGAAAACCAAGGCTTGAGTCAAGCTGTGAATTACAGGGAAAGAATTTAGAGCTTGAATCTGTTCCAACCCTTCATTTAACAAACCAACCCTTAGGAGCCTAGAGAAGATGCAGGGTGCCGACTTGACACAGCTTGGATTCCAACCCAGTGTCTGACTTTCTCTCCCAGTAGGACGGTGAGACGCACTGTGGTGAAGAAATGCAGGAAGAGAGACTGCAGAACAGGGTTATTCTAGAATGCAACATCCTACATGTAGAGTTTTGACAGGAAATGGTCAGAGGAACATGGCCAGGTAAGGGTGGTCAGGAGGTAGAAGGAGGACCTAGGCCAGGACGGGCTTGACTCTGTCCTCAACGATTATTCTATAACCCAACAGAAGCTGGAGAATTGCTCACCATTAGCCCTGTTCTCTTTCTCTCTGGCTCACAGTTCTTTCCCTGTTGCCTTCCCTCACCAGTTGAGTGGGGCTGTCCAGAGGACTGAGATCTGGCCCATAGAATCCCAACAGCCACTTCCAGGGTTCTCTCTTCCCGTCCAGATGGCAATCACACAGTAGAAGATCCCTTGGTCCTAGAAGACAACAAGATATTGGGCAGGTGGGGAGGGGGCTGGGGGCTGGGCCTCAAATACTGTTGGAAGAGTGAAGCACCCCAACTGGCCCGCTTCAGACCATTACCATAAGAAATACTCCTTTATTGAGATAACATCACTGAACATTTGGGGGGTGTCTGTTACAGCAGTTAGTCTGCTCTGACCAACATGCCAGGTTTGGAGTGTGCTCTGAAAGGTCCAATCTCCTTCCAGAAACCACAGCTTTGAACTAACTTTATGCATTTCTGAAGACGATATCCTGTTCCCCTCTGTTGTAGTCAGGGTTTGCGAGGAGAACAAGACAGTACAGAACATGTCACTCATAGCATTATTTTATAATGGTTACCCGAAGAGTTCAATACAGGAAGTACAGGAACTCTGGCAACATACTAAGACCCAAAGAATTCAGCTGAGGGTCTGGATCCCATGACAATGTCCTGCATGAGTCCAGCTGAAGACCTAGAGCCCATGACAATGCCACTGGAGGCCTAGAGCCCATGACAATGACTCATGCATGTCTCTTTCATGGATCTGCAATGGGGAGACACAAAGGTAGGAGCTAGAAAGTCTGTGCCAATGGGGTGAAGGATCTGTGCCAGCTGGTTGAGGGTTGTGCACTGGAGCCCTGAAGCAATGCTCAAAGTAAAGACCACAGGTGCCTGAAACCTCAGTCATTCTCAGTGACAACAGGGTCTCAAGTTCCTCTGATGGTGAGAACAGCAAAGTTCATATCGGAAAAGAATCCTAACAAGCTCCTCCAGGAGAACCAACAGCAACAGGAGAACCAACAACACTACCCCTTCCTCTCTGGTTCTTCTTTTTATCTTGGCTGCACCCCTCAGATGAGCCATCCACACTCGGAACCGTGTTGAGTCGGTTCAGCTGGGGTTTAAGTTGACCACCAGTTATCAATCCACAGCACACACTCTCTCTACATCCCTTTGTTCCCACTTCTTTTTGCCTATGAATTCTTTTTTTTTATTTGAAAGACAATAAAACAAAAGGGGGCAGTACAGAGCAGATCAGAACAGGACAACATAGGCAACACAGTACTTTACATTAAGACAATAGGACATCAACAGTAGCTAACACCATATCTCTTACTCTGCTATAGTTGAGCATAGTTTCAAATACAATAATATCAAACATAACACAATAGTATAAAGCCGTGCATAGAGTGAAAGAATTACAGGGCTTTCTGAACCAAATAACAGAAAATGTTCAATGGGTACTGTAATATCTCATTTTTGATAGAAAAGAAAAAAAATTTGTTTGAGCTATCACACATATTCAAATTCCAATAAGACACAATGTGGTAGATAGAACCAATGGTAGTAGAACAAAAAAAAAAGCATGGTAGGACTTCTAAGAAGGATGATATTAAATCAGCAATAGCTGTCACAATGTTTTGTTTTCTTCAAAACAGCTATTCATATCATCAAATATGATACAGTCAAACAAAACAGGATAAAACCATTCCAACTGATGATTGAAAACTTTGAAAGACTTCGAAGCTATGAGATGGGGACTCATGCTTACCATAAAGTCTTATATACTCTTATCAAATCTCATATTAGGGAGATTATATGGTATTTACCCTTGTGAGTTTGGTTTATTTCACTTAAGAGAATGGTCTCAAGTC